>LNAC01001094.1:0-179046 GCA_002007465.1 Ailurus styani
GATGATTCACAGACCTGTACCCCTTGGGCAAATAATAAAAATAAAATTAAAAAAAATGAGAAATGTGCAATACAATATAGTTTAATTCAAAAATTTAATTCATTCAAAAAATATTAAGCCACTACTATGGGTCAGGTTGAGTGTTGTGCATTCAAAGGTAGAGCCCATTTTTTCTCAGGTTATTGAGTCTGATGATGAAAGAGACCCATAAAGAGATCTAAGATAGTATTTTAAGGGCCTGGTAGAGGCCCTCATGGGCATTATGGAAGTATGTAATACGAACACCTAATCCCACCTAAGGAGAGGAGAGATAAAATCCTGGGGGATGATTCATAAA
This sequence comes from Ailurus styani, assembly GCA_002007465.1. Classification (NCBI taxonomy): domain Eukaryota; kingdom Metazoa; phylum Chordata; class Mammalia; order Carnivora; family Ailuridae; genus Ailurus; species Ailurus styani. Next base: position 338 of record LNAC01001094.1, read on the forward strand.
CTGAGAATTAATGGCTAAGAAAGCGAAGGGTTACAGGAGGGTTGGGATTGTGGGAAGGATTTCAGCATGTGTATTGCCAAGGAAGGGAGGAAAGAATTGTGTAGAGTGCACAGGAAACTCAAGCTGAGTTTGCGGCAGAAAGAAAGGCATGAGGCTGGAGAGAAGTAGGCAAGGGCCAGGTCATATAGGACCACACAGACCCTATAACAATGGTGAGCATTGTTTATGTGATTTCTTTGGATAGTAAGCAAGGGGAAGTTTTCAGAAAACTCTATATTGAGTAGAGGCTAGATTCTAGAGAATCAAAATGTAAGAAGGGTGACGAGGAAGAGGTTATGACAGTGTTCCAGACATGAGGAGGACAAAACCAGGAATGTGGGCATAGAGCTTGAGGTAAGGGGGTGTACTGGTTTCCCATTGCTACTATAATAAATTACTGCACACTTAGTGGTTCCAAAACAATACAAACTTGTTATCTTACAGTCGTGGAGCTCATAAGTGTGAAGTGGATCTTATAGAGCTAAAATGAAGGTGACAACAGAGCTGTGTTCTTTCTGGTTGCTCTAGCGGAGGATCTGTTTCATTGCCTTTTCCAGCTCTCCTACATTCCTTGGCTCATCTTCTCTTCTTTGCATCACTCTGACCTCTGTTTCTGTTGTCCGTCTCCTCCAACTGTGATGCTCCTGCTTCCGCTTTGTAATGGCTATGATCACACTGGATTTGGCTCGCCTACATAATACTGGATAATCTCCTCCTCTCAAAATCCTTAATCACTTCTGCAAAGTCCCTTTTGCTAGGTATGGTAATGTATTCATAGGCGTGAGGGATTGGGATGCAAGCATCTTTGGCAGGCCCTTATTCTCTCTACGGAAGGGGACACATTAAAAAGTATTTGGGAAGACTGGTCATTTATGGAGATGTACAGGATGAGTGAGAGACAAAGTAAAAACTCCCAGGTATTTAACTTATCTGACTTCATGAAATGTTACCATCTGAAGTGAAGACTACTGGAGGAAAACTCATTTAGGTGCGAGGTGTGAAGCAGGTGGAGGCGGGGGTACCTGTGGAACCTCAAGCCAACAGGACATGCCTAGCAGGTATGTTGCTATCTGAATCCGAAGCCTGGAGGAAAGCTGTATTAGAGGTTTAGAGTTGCATGTTCCCAGTCTCTAGAGAGTAGAGTTGAATCCATGCTGGCGGAAAATACACAGGAAGAGACTGAGACTAGGAAGCAAAAGAGGAAACTAACATTTAGGGGTGTTTGGAAAATGGTCAGCTCTCAGCGCTGGCTGGGGAGGACTTGTCAGAAATGGAAAGTCAGGAGAAGAAAGTGTCTTGGAGCAGAGCAATGGAGTTTCCCCTGTGCTCCCCAAAGTCCCACTAGATGTCACTGTACTTCACAATAGAGAAAGGAGGGAATAGATTGGACGCCGCAGCTCTTATCACAATTAGAGTAGCTGCTTTTATTTGGGTAATTGGTTTATATTTTTTTCCTGGGGCTTAACTTAAGTGAGGTGTTTTGCGATAAAACTGCATTTACATTTGGAAAACCTCTAGAGAGTTTGAGGTAGAGTGAATGATGAATGTCACATGGTTGTTTCGCTAGAGCATCCTGCCAAAACAGTGCAGCTGTGTAAGGAGTGTAGTATGCTGTACTCGTAAATATCCATATAATTGATGGTGACTGTCGTGGTTCCCTGTGTTCTGAGAGCATCTTGGTTACAGTTCTAGTATGGCCCTTTTCACACTCTTATTTTCATTTTTGGTTTAACTTCTCTGTCTCCCCCTGTAGACTGCAAACACACTAAAAATCTCTCCAGTGACTTTCATCTTTGTATTGCAAGTGTAAGAAGATGAAGAAATATGTATTCACTAGACCTCATCTTAAGGAGAAAACTGCCTGTCTTCAGATAGAGAGAGACAGACCTCATAAGCATGCTCAGACATGATGTGATGCTTCCTAAACTGCTGTGTAGGAGAAAGAGAGAGAAATGTTTTGTTCCTGAGGCAGAAGGAGAGGGAAAGGAAGAATGAACAAAGAATAAAGGAAAAAAGCAAGATCCTAATGAGAAGGCAGATCTGATGATGCAACTTTGGCCCATAAATTGTCAATAATGTTTCTATGCTTATAAATTCTTCTCTTTAAGTTAATAATGATAGAAGCTATGAATTTTTGGCTGAGCTGATATGGAGAGAAATAGAAACAGTGTGTGCAGAAGAGGTATTTGACAAAAGTGCCATGAAAATGTAATATACTGAGAATTTGAAGAGATTGTGAACAGGCTTTGACCTATAATAGGTGACAGGTATTTGAAATAGGGTATTTTAGGCCAGTGCTGCCCAATAAAAATATTATGTGAGTTATAAAAAACAAGCCACATATGTAATTTTTAATGTCCTTACAGTCACATTGAAAAAGTAATAATAAATAGTGGAATTCATTCAATAATAAATTTTATTTAAAAAAATATATCCAAAATATTTTCATGTAAGCATTCAAACACTATAAAAATTATCAATGACATATTTTACTTTTTTTTGGTACTAAGTTTTTAAAGGTTGGTGTACATTTTATATTTGCTGTACATTTCAGTTTGAATTAGCCACAATTTCAAGGACTCAATAGCCACACATAGTTAGTGGTTCCATATTGGATGTCAAAACTCTAGATCTTAGTATAGATAACCTGAAGCCAACATTAAGATTTCATTTTCAGTGTCCCTCTGTTGAACTGAGACCAATTATGGAAATGCATCCTGGTGCTTTTATCATCTTTGCGGCTGAGCTGTCAATGATTTCTTATGGTAGTTTGTAGAGTTTTGGAGAATGAAATCTATGGATGCATGGGGATGTCTTTCTAGGCAATGTCATAAAAGTTATTTGGCATAAAATGCATATATTTTATAATAATAAGAGATTCCTTCTGTGTAAGGAGTGTAGTTACATACCTTATTAGTGACCTCATATATAGTCAGGGCCAGAAGATATTCTGATATGATAAGAAAGCACGAGGAACCACAGTAGGGATTTTAGACTCCCTTTTGATTTGCCTGTGCTATGGATTATTTTACAACTCAAAATTATTACTAAAGCTTGAAATTCTGATTCATGTGAGTTTGGTTTGATAATTCAGTCCTTTTTTTATTAAGAGGTAGAATATTTAATATGAAGAAAATGAAGTCTACAAAGATAAGCCTAATAACTTGGTTGTTCATATAGCCTCAATTATTAAGCAAGTACTTGACTGCTTAGCAGAGCTTACTTCAGCTATAGTGGTGCTGTTCTACATGGTGGTCACTAGCCACATACAGTTATTTAAATTTTAATTAATTAAAATTAAATAAAAATTCAGGTCTTTACTTGCACTAGCCGTAGCTAAAATAGTCAATAGGCACATATGACTAGTGGCTATTCTATGGACAGGATGAATATCCAACATTTCTGTCATAGCAGAAAGTTCTGTTGAACAACACTGCTCTATGAATTAGAGAAACGATTGGGAAATAAAGTGTCACAAGCTAAAGAGAGACTTTATTGTGAGTTAGGACATTCCAATAAAATAAGGCAGAGATGTCAAGCATGCCACAAGGAACATAATTTGTTTTGGTTTTGAGAGAAGAAAGTGCAGGAAAAGTAGGTGTTCAAATGGGGAGAGAAGGAGGGAGCGAGAGAGCTGGGAGAGACCGTATGTTCTGCCATGTCATTCAATTCTTGTGGGTACTAAATGTTTAAGAGCATTACTGAACTTAAGAATAGGCAAAAACTGTGTGTGTGTGTGTGTGTGTGTGTGTGTGTGTGCACGTGCGCACGTATGCATACATATGTGTGTATTTGTGTGTATTTCCTGTTAAAGCAACAAAGTTTCTTTCAAGTATGGATAGGTCTGGAAGTAGATGGTACCAGGAATAAGTAGGGTTCTGGAAACCCATCAATTATGAGAATGACTTGACTTCCCCAGTGTTTCAGAATTTGTGATTAAAGCCATGTATCTAGGTTTCTAAGAGAGACAAGGAATATATATCTAATATTTTAATTATATTAATACATGACATGATGTCTGGCATTAAATAAATCCTCAACAAAATGGTCGAATAAATGGATTAATCCCATACCAGTTGACTTTCTTGAAGCAACTTTTGATCCCAGATAACTATTAGTATATGAAAGGTTAACACAGCCTAATCTTTGACTTGTTTTGATTTTGCAATGACAACATAAATTTAGATCAATGGTAGTTCAAGAAGAATTACATTTAGAAGCTGAAAGGCAGACTAGCTTGTACTGGAGGCCCCTTCACCTTTGGAAATCCATAATGTTTCTTTATGTTAGATATATGGCTACCTTCAAAAATCTGAAGTAACTAAGTATGCACTAATTTGCAGCACATCTTCTTAAACTACAGAATAAACCTTATAAATGAAAAGGGACTTTGCAGACACCATCAAGTTGAAAAATGCAAAACTTTTGACTCGTTCTAAGAAAGAAAATTCTGGAAGTGCATCTCAGTTTTGAGCCCAGGAAACCAGTCCTGTGGTCTGATTTAAAGTGCCAAATTGTCTTGTCTGGAAGCTGGTTAGATTCAGTGTAAATAAACTGTATAAAAAAGACTTCATTAAGTTGGCTTTCATTCTATTTATGCCTTTGTCATTTCCTTCAGTGTTTAAGTGAAAATAACACATAGGAAACCATTGCTGACAGGCCTAGAATTTATCTTCTATTATTTATTGTGATAGTCCCCTCTCCACCCACCATTACATTCTAACAAGTCAAATATCAGTTAAAGGGATGTTTAAGACCCTATAATTCACAGCATGGTATCTGTTTTGACTGTATTTAATGGCCAGCACTTACTCCAAATGAGTTAAAGCATATTATTGTGTAAGCATTTATTTTCACTACTTTACTGCCCGGTAAGACATTTTCCTATTTCTCCACTTTCTTTTTCTGTTCTCTTGTAAAATTAAATCACAGGATATAACTAGCTAATGAACAGAATTAGACCCTGTGCCAACTAGGCTGATAAGTATACAAAATTACCACCACGCTGTTGTGTATGTATTATGTTTATCCATTTGTCAGATACCCCATTCTCACATTTTTATGCATGTTCGTAACTACACGAGACTTTTTCCCCTTCACCAAATCCCCTTGCCTTGGGTTTCCCTCTCTTAGAGAATGATATCACCATTTATCTTGTTGCTCACGTCGGAAATTTGGTTATCATTCCCAACTCTGTCTCATACATTACACTTGGTGAATGTAGCATTTAACTGTATAGCATATAAGATAATTTGGGTGAAGCTAAATTCTCTCACTTCACCTCCTTTTAGAATGATCTAGATTGCATAAATGTGTGCCGTTTACAGATGACTATTGCTACGGACTTCAGTTTTTCTTTTATTTATATTACTTTTCTGTTTCATAATTGAATTAAGCATGATCTTGACTTTGTAAAATCCCATTGTGTTTAGTTACTGAATTAGGAGGGAAATAGGAATTTGGATATATTAAAATATTGGCTTTTACTATTTTCCTTAAATTGTCTTCCAAAAAATTCTGATGAGGGCCTGGTGGCCATCTATGCCAAATGTAGAACAAAACTCAGTTCACATGCTGGAATTAGCCTTCCTATAAACACATGTAAATATTTATGCAGTTAGGTCACCCATATAGCAGTTACTGTTAAGAAAACGTTCCACTCTCCTTTCAGTTGTCCTTATGAGTTAGAGAAAAGCATGTTTATAGTACTATTTGGTTAGTTGGCTAGTTATAATTATTATATGCATTAGCTCTGTGTAATTTACTGGAATAAGTATCAAGGGAAATTAAGAGAAAATAATGAACACAATATGTGCATATAAGAAGCTACAATCTAATGCAAAAGACAACACAAAAAGATATTTTAGATAAGTTAAATCCATAGTCAATTAAGTCTGTAAAATTACATTCAAAATTTGAGTATCAAAATGAAGATATTTATTATAGTGTCATCGGTGTTGATAAACAATAGGAGACAACCTAGATGTCATTAGCACAAGAAGTAAATCAATGCGATAAGACATAACCATTAAAAGCGTTGCTTTCAGAAAGTGTTTAAACATGAAAACTTCTCACAATATTATGTCCAATAGAAATAATATACAAATTAAAATCAAACACACAGCACAAAAACTGAATCTACACAGCTTCCAGGGATGTATCTTTTACTCTTATGTAAAAAAAACAAATCTTTTTTGCAGCTTGGTTCTTACAGCTGTTTTGCTCTACCCATTATTGTTGGTGTTCTCTATTATATCCCCCATTAGTTCCTGAAAGCTTCGGCACCTGGCCTATATCCATCAGAATAAGTTATTCGGCACTTCAGTAATCAACAACACAAAAATCTTGTTAACTAATAAGGATAAATGTTTATTTGTCTTATGCTGAGGTCCCACACTGTTGAGCTCTACTACTCTTGTATTTCCTCTAGAATTCAGGGTGGTGGAGCCATCTTTCTCTAGAAAGTTGTCACTACAGAGAGAAAACGGACAAGGCGAACCACACACAGGTTCTTAGAGGCTCTCCATCTCATTAACTCACACCACTTCATGCACACTGAATTGGTCAAAACAAGTCCAAGTTTAACAGAGGGAGGCTATGGAAGCATCCTTTCAAGAGGGACCCTGATCGAAGAGAAGTAATAACATTTGATCTCACAGTAAACAGTGACCCTTGTCTCTCATTCCTTCCAGCATCTCACATTGAATCATTTTGGTCATTACTTCAATTTTATTTTATTTTATTTTATTTTTTTTTTTTTCAAGATTTTATTTATTCATTTGACACAGAGAGAGAGATTACAAGTAGGCAGAGAGGCAGGCAGAGAGAGAGGAGAGAGGAGGAAGCAGGCTCCCTGCTGAGCAGAGAGCCCGATGTGGGCCTCGATCCCAGGACCCTGGGATCATGACCTGAGCCGAAGGCAGCGGCTTTAACCCACTGAGCCACCCAGGCGCTTCAATTTTAATTATCCATTCTCAAGTCACAACCTGTGCTATGATTTCAGCCTCTCAGATTCTCTTCCCCCCACACAACCTCCTGACTTCTTATTCAAAAAGAGATGGAAATACTTCATTTAATGAACCCCTAGAGGATGTGTTATCATCCACTTAAAAATGGTTGGGGATTGCTTCCTGCTGAACTAGAGTGGTTTGGTAAGATGGATGGCCCGAAGCATCCTGACGCGTCCTCTTTCTTATAGATGGCTGGACCATTTATGTTTACCCTCTCTCCCCCTTTTGGATTTTTTCCCCACATAACCAGGTAGGATGGGTGAGTGGAATGGGGATAGGATCAATGAGCCTTAATAAAAATTGAGGTAACTATACTCTCTCTCATGAATATCTTGAATATTCTTCTTTCTGCTTGTTTTTGAAGTGGTGGCCTTCTCCTTGCATTGGATATGCAAAACATGTGACTGTTATTTGGGCTTTGGTCTAGAAGTAAAAAGAAATTTCCTATTTAACATTTTAGTTTAGCTGTAGAACTTTTACACTTCAATACATAGTAGGTACTCTCTAAGATGTTGTGATTGTCTCTGGACTGTGGGACTATATATGAGCTTTTATTTCTTTTATTTTTGTAGTTTTCCAAATTTTTCAAATTTTTATTTTATAATAAACACATCATTACTTTCACATTTAGAAAAAATGCAATAAAATGTGCAATAAAAATACAGCAAAATGAAAAAAAACAACAACATAAGAGAAAATAAAGAGTACTACTAGGAAAACCTGGCATTAGGGAAGTCAGAAATAATTCCAGGTCATTTTTGAGTATATGTAATGCCTTGTTCATTTTTATATTTCTCATAATTCCTGATATTGAAAGATGTTAGTGCGATCTTATGGTGGCATTAGTTCTAGTGACACACAAATACTCCAAATCTACACTAGACAAATCAGCCTTTTTTTTGCATTTCTGGGGCAAGATAAACAGAGAAGCTATACCAAGGGGAAAGATATTACTGGCGACTCATACTCCAACGCAAAATTTGTGTGAGTTACCCTGAACCAAACAGTTGGAGAACATTTTAGATGTGTTTCTGAACCATGTAGGTTCTAGAACCTAGAAGTAAAGTCGACCATGTCTTGTCTTGTTATTTGCTTTCTGAAGCACAAATATGGTTAAGAATTTTTAATTTAAAGCACACCTACCAGTAAGCAGAAGAGAGTGCAGGAAACAAGATACCAAGCCTTGACTGTTTTTGGAATGTTTTCTTAGGCATAGAAAAGCTTTCCATTTTTATACCTATTTACCTAAGAAAGGTAAGATGGGGAGAGATAGAGTCAGTGGAGTCAAAGACCCAAAGAGAGATACATAGCAGAGTGTGTGGGAGGCAGGAGAGAGAGAGAGAGACACAGAGACAGAGACAGAGAGTGAAAGAGAAAGATTGATTTTCTCGAGGGGTTTAGGGACATTATTTCATGGTCCCAGAAACAAAAGATCTAGAGAAGATATACCCACATATGTTCACTAACAAAGTGTCCAATAAAATATCATAGAGTCTGAGAATTTCATAGCAACACTCTTTCTTGAAGTAAGGTGAAACTTTTTCAGAGCATTCTGGAGACAACACTTAACACAATTGCAGAAACTAGTCACTAAATGTTGAAATGAAGAGACAGATATTAAAATGAATGAATCTTCCACTATTTCAAATGGGTTGGAGGTAGATTAGGGTATTTTTTCTTAGAGATACAATCTTTGGCCTTTGTTCATCACAATGTTGTCTTTATCTGAACCAAATAGAAGATTTATCATCAAATTTTCATGCATACATTTTGTGAATAATATTAAAATCCTAATATGTACCAGATCTCTAAGGAACATGTACCTGAATTATCCAATTAGTGATCATAAAATGGACAAAGTTAACCCTTCAAACATATAATCCTCTGTCATAGAGACAGCTTTACTATTACTTGTGTTATTTTACAAATTGCTTTTAGGGATGTTATAGTTTTATCAGAACAATACATTTGTATCATCATGGTTTCTCTGGCTGTTACATTTCCTTTGAAAACACCTCAGAAGATATTTCTGACAAAAAAAAGGTGAAATTAATTAAAATTTAAAAAATTGTAAGGTCAAACCTGACCATGTCAGAAGTGAGTAAAATGTGGAATAAGAAGAGAAGTTAAAGCAATCTCCAAGAGTTGAAAAAACTAGCATTTTTGTATAAAAAGAGAATTCTTTACCACTTTAATCCATTATTAAAGGTGACCATTCATCCTTAGTAATCAGATCAATTTGTGCCGAAAATTTAGTTCTATATGTGTGAATTGGAAGTGATCTTATTAGTGTTCTACTACATCAAGTTTGATAAAATCCCCAATCCATTTCAGTTAAGTTTCTATTGATCCACTTAAGAGATCAATTTGGACTTGTTCGATTCTTTTGTCAAGGGATTTCATCTGGCTTGAGTTTAGCATTATGAAATAAATGTGATTTAGAAATGTAAGGTGAAATAAAAAAGATTCCAGATGAGTGTTGACAATTATTTGAACTCAAGTTTTTGCATTTGAGCATTTGATAGGGTATTGCCATTTAGAAATGGACTAGAAAAACAATAGGACAAAGGAGTCAAAGAGTGCCTTGCAAAGTAGTTAGTCATACCTTCCCTCACTTCCACTAGTGATTGTTTCTTGTGTCTTTTATCAACTTGACATCTATTTGCCAATCAAAATATAGGTTTACTTTTAGTCTTAAATATGTTTTACATTTTCTTATACTGACTTTCGTTAACTACATATTTCCTTCACACCTATTTTTCAGTTTTCTGGCATTTTTTCATTCTAATTTTTTTTAGAAGATAAAGAATGGATTTTAAAATGTGTGGAGGTCTTGGGGACATTTACAGGAGCTCCACCTGATAACTATTTCCCTTCCCTTCCCTTCCATCCCTCCCTCCCTCCCTCCCTCCCTCCCATCCTTCCTTCCTTCCTTCCTTCCTTCCTTCCTTCCTTCCTTCCTTCCTTCCTTCCTTCCTATAGTTTTAGGAGTGATCCTAGAAGAGAACTGCCCAGAAACAGTCCTATCTCGTATCTAATTCTTTTCTCTTGTTTGTAGAATTGGTGAGGATCTCCTTTAGTAGGAAACAGTCTTCCACCTTGTATAAAGAACAGATGTGTAGGCTTGCAGTGATGTTGCACATGTTACATCAAAGTAAACAGAGAGCACAGAGATTTAAAGGTAGGGACTAAACATGATGCAAAAAGGTCAGAGATTATAACTGGAGGCCAACATGCCATGTAATGCCATTGTACCCATCAGTTTCCAGTTAGGAAGAAAGGATTTAATAGAATTTGTAGAAGAAATTAGACTATAGAAATCTATGGGGGCTTGCCGAGGGAGAACATTACTGGAAGGAGGATGTTGGAGAATTAGAGAAGTAGTTACTCAAAAGCATGAAAGTCCTGATATAAGGAGACAGACAAACTGTATCTTGTGGGAAGTCCAAGAAAGTAACCTCTCCTGGTGGCCAAAATGGGACCAGATGTGCATACACACACTCTCACAGTTTCTAACAGTGAAAAAACAAAAAGGAAGAAAAAATGAAGAAAGACAATGCCATGGGCAAAAAGTCAAACTAAGAGAGCCATTTGCACTATATTTTTATTTCTATTATTGGCAGTATCAAACAATTATTGGAGGTCAATTTTAAAGACCTTTGTTAAAAGATTTCTTATGTTTGTTGGTTTACCAGATGAAAGGTAGTAGGCTAGTTGGAAAATTTCACCCTGGCATATGAACATTTTTGGGTTCACATTTTGCTTCATTTTACAGATGAATAAATTGAGACCTGGAATGTTAAAGTGATTCACTCAATATGACAGTCAAGGCAGAGTTCAGTCAGTCAACGTCCACCTCAGTGCTTTCTCTGCTCTGCCTTATTCCCCCTTGAAGAGACATTTTAACTCAACTGCTAGTCAGGTGTCTTCAATAACCTTTGATCCCATAACTGGCCTTATTGACATTTATCTTAGCAAATGTACTTTTCAAGGCTTAGTCTTGAGGGGCAGGATGATGTCTTGCTTCCTTAGAGACCATACTGAAAGGGGTGGGTGACAAATTGTAATTTACTGTATCTTCATGACATAGGAATATTTATCTTTAACCAATTTCACCCAGAATTTCTGGGAACATGTTGTATGCCTTATAGCATAGTTGGCAATATGAGTAGGTGCAAAGAGGATCGGCGATGACCCCTTTGCTTTCGGATGACTGAGATTTCAGGTATTCCTACCATTCCATTCTCTTTTCTTGTGTCATATTCAGCTACCTTCACCTTAGCTTTCTAAGGATTGAAAAATACTTGCTGAAGTGGATGGATTAAAAGTTCAGCTCAAATTTATTCTGGTAGCAGAAAAAAATAAAAGATAAAGAAAGGAGTTAAATAACGGTTTGTTTTGTTTTGTTTTGTTCTTGTCGAAGATGCATAAAGATAGAGGAAAAGAGTGCCAGTAATTGTGGACTATATTTTGACATAAGAAAACTTGACCTCTTTGAAGATTGGAACACATTATGAACCAAAGTCTACCTTTACATTTTACACTTCAAAAGCAAACTCTGCTGGTGCAGTCAGTAGTCATGAAAATTGGAATGCCTAGATTTCTGTACCATTTAATATCCATTTTGTTTTCCATTTTCATGAGAATTCTGATTACCTTAACAAATTATAACTGAGTTTAGTTGTTTGTCAGTTTCTCACTGTTGCTCAGTTGATGTCATGTAAAGTAGTAAGTTGCTAATGCCATCGATTAATAATAGTCATAGCGACACTTGAAAGCTTAATCAATCTTCAAAATAATGTATTGTTTGTGCAGTTTACAGTCTATGCTGCAATAGAGATTTTTCTTTTCATACCTTTAAAAATCACAGAGAAATTACCTTTCTTTCTCCTTCAGGGTGTGGGCTGTTCCTTCGCTGACTTTCTGGAAGTGGTTGGGAAGAATGAATTATTGTCAGCCTTTCAATAAGCTACTGCAGATGGAATCAATTTTTCAGGAGAATAGTGGCCATTTTACTATCCTGTTTCTTATGCGAAGAGAGGGTTGAGAGCAAAAGTGTATTTGGGTAGATGAGAATATAAGTAATGGCAGTGATACAGCATCAGTTCCTAGGGTGAACTTATTGAAGAATAAATGAGCCAGAAGGAAAGGGTGGTGAATGTACGCTGAGCATGCAGAGACATTTCTGCTCCAGATTGTGATGTGTGTGCCCTGCTTGATTTCTTCTGCTCCCTGTTGCTGGAAGCTCCACACGTGCATGTGCTCTTGTCTACCCTGCAACTCCACTTCTCTTCCGCTGGCTTTCTGATCTGCTGTGCCAACTAAATTCGTCCCCTCTGTTCCATCTGAATGGAGAGCTTTGACAAACACATGGACGCGACTTGAATTCAAGCCTGAGGTGGGCGCTGAGGGTTGGCTTTATATACATATAAAGCCCAAGGCACAAACGTGGGAGAGACTCCCAGTGGCAGAGTCCCCGCTCTTTTCACTGTGACAGTGTTCATTCAACAAGCTGAAGAAACAGGGCTTCCTCTCTGCTTCATTTCAGTTCGCTTTGTGAGAGCTCCTCTCTGTTTCATTTCCTCATAGATTTTGTGATGTTTATTTTAACCATACTTTATAGGGGAGAAGAAAAACCAATTTTGATTTGCCCCCGGTCTGATACCTCTGCCCTTTTGAGAGCATCATTACACTGAATTTAAAGAGCTTACAATTGGTCAGGGAAGAGCCTAAAGATGATAAAATTAGAGGGAAATAGAGCCCCATGAGAAAATATGTTTACAGAAATTGAATCATTTATCATAAAAAAATAAAAGAAGAGCAGGGATGATGAATGCATGGCAGCAAAGATTCCAGCCAACGAGCTAACGGTGTGTAAATAGAAACACGGAGCCCCTAAAAGTACATAGGACGGAAACCTCAACCCCGAATTGTGTGATGTACCCTCAGTGAGGCACTAGAAATGATTCCCTGGTTCCCACATGTCGGAATCACATCATTATCTATATATTGTTATTATGTTATTAAATTATATTTCTCAATCACATTTTTTTTTAAGATTTTATTTATTTGACACAGAGAGAGAGAGAGAGAGATCAGATCACAAGTAGGCAGAGAGGCAGGCAGAGAGAGAGGAGGAAGCAGGCTCTCCGCTGAGCAGGGAGCCCGATGCGGGCCTCGATCCCAGGACCCTGAGATCATGACCTGAGCCGAAGGCAGAGGCTTTAAACCCACTGAGCCACCCAGGCGCCCTCTCAATCACATTTTTAAGGCTCCCCTCCCACGCTATCTTTTTTATGGCTCCTTTTGTTTCTCCTGCTAGTTGACCCTTCCATCGACACCCTGAGTCTCTTCTACTGCACACATANCTCCCCTCCCACGCTATCTTTTTTATGGCTCCTTTTGTTTCTCCTGCTAGTTGACCCTTCCATCGACACCCTGAGTCTCTTCTACTGCACACATAACCTGCCATTGTTATTATGGTAGTTTGTATTCAAGTGCATTGCTTTCATGGTGACTTTCACAGGGACCTTGGGCACCGTGAAGATAACAATCATATTCTTTTAATATTTTTATAATTGAAAAGCTATCACGGTGCTTCCTGTATAATTGGTGCTCGATAAGTGATTTTTTTTTTTTTAATCATCTGAAAGAAGGTGTTAGAGGACTGGTTTGACTCTGAAGCAAAGACTTTTGCAGAAGATGTTTTGTGCACCTAGATCTCTGCAGGGCGCTAGGAAGTGAGCAACCCAGGGGCTCACATCCCTGTATCAGCGTTGTTTTTATTCCCCCCAGCTTTTTGTTTTTTTCCCCACCATTTTCTCAGCTCCTTCTGAACAATTCGAATAAACTACAGAAACCTAATAATTAGCAATCAAAATGAACTCAACATAAAGTTTTAAAACCCCAACTAATGGGAATAAAAAGGAGGACATAGAAGTGGTCCTTTGCCACTTACCCACATGATTCATTGACTTTTCGATAGAATCTGGGGCACCATATGAATGTGCTGAATGAGCTGATTCCCTGGGCAAGAAGTCTGAAGCAGCAAACCTTTGTGCTTCTACGGGAACAAAATAGTACGAAGAATATGTTCATTGTTGGAAACTGGCCCACAGGGCCAGAAAGTGTCCATTTGTTCAATATTCAGTTATTTTTATGACCAGTCATAATTATGTCCAATCTAAATATTCAACAAAAAAATTCCCTGGTGTTTATCCTAGGTTGCTTGTTACCTTCAGCAAAAAGCAACCAGGAACAAACCACTGACTACTCCTAATATTCCATGATCTCTTTTCCTTTGAAATTTGCCACTTACCATTCTCACTGCTTTCTTTGAACATGGCCGCAATACTTAATATGGCACTCTTTCTGCATAAAAGGAATTTGCTTCTTAAGTCTAATCGAACCGAGGAATTTCATGTTCCTTTCTAAACGATTTTTGGAAAAGTGAAAAAAAAATAAGGCACTTCAATGAACTTGAAGGAGGAAACAATTTATGGCAATGGGGGAGAAGTATATTCAAGGACACTGAAGTCTGAGCCTGTAGGTGACCACCTCCTCTGTGTAGGTAGACGAGTCATGGCATTAAGTAACAAGAGGAATTTTGAAATATTTGTTCAAGTTTTATGGCTAATTCATTGCTTTGAATAATTGGTTTCTTAAAAAAGTTTTTAATCTGAGTCTTATTGTATCCTGACTCCATGAAGGAATGTGAGTCTCATAGTAAATAAATAGGCTCTGTATGATCTAAATGCATGGAATATTGACCTCTACTCTTCCCAGCAGTGTGGTAGAGCAGAATGGCAGAGATGACTTATGAGGCGAGTCTACTACATTAATTTAGGTGACATACTCTTCCCTTCACAAATGGCTTCGACTTTCTCTGCCCACACAGCAAGTGCCTTCCTCAGAGTCAGCAGTAATTTAACATTTGCTCACTTCCACACATTTAAATAACCAGTTCATAAACAGACTCATAGAGAGTTTGTTTACACACATTAGAAAAGGATAGACTCTGGGTTTGGGAAACTTCATAGTTAGCACTAGCCTTTCAATGACTGTTTTTAGTCAAAATATTAATTTTTTGAACATTTTAATTGGAAATGATTTAGCCATTAAACGAGCAAATAAAAGCAAAACATGCCATAACATTACCAGGAATGTGAAAGTTGTGGCAACAAAAAGAAAAGTTATGACAAAATTTCATTGTACTTTCAATAATTATGCTGTTAATCAGTTTCAAATCCTAAGTTTTCACCTTATCTTAGTGGAAGAGCTACATATTTTAAAGGGTCTTTTAAGTGCGGCATAGCCAAAAATGTATCATATTTATGGTTTATTTTCTTGATGTACTCCTGTAGCCTTGAAAAGCAAGGTCTGTAATGAATATGACCACTCTGCATTTCTTACAGTCTTTCAGTTCTGTAAATATTGCAAAGTACTTTGAAAGTCAAGATTTCTCACCTTTATATGTACTTTATGTTTGAATTATAAAAGTAAGGTAGATGGGTGGATGAGAGTTTTATTTATCTTACCCTTTAGAGGAGAAAGCAAGAGATAAAATTAATAAATGGCTTTCCTCAATGTTAGGAGCAAATTAGGAGACCAATAGATTTTTCCTGAACCGTCCAGCTAGTTTTGAGATCATTGTACTTTCAAGTAAATGTACCTAAAAAGAGAAATTTCTTTCTTTTTTTATTTAATAATATTATACTTCTATGTAGCAGGACGTTACACAGGATGTCGAAGTGTAAATAACAGTGCATCCTTTAGGGGCAGCTGGGTGGCTCAGTCAGTTAAGCATCTGACTTCAGGTCAGGTCATGATCCTAGTCTCCTGGGATTTAGCCCCGAGCCCCGCATCAGGCTCCCTGCTCAGTGGGGAGCCTGCTTCTCCCTTTCCTCCCCACTTGTGCTCTCTGTCACTAACTCTGTCTCTCTCTCTCAAATAAATAAATAAAATCTTAAAAAAGTGCATCACTTTAAGTTTATTTGTATTTATTATGCATACTCACCATTGTTAAAATAAAAAGTATTTAAAGAGGCTTATTAGATACCAATTTTTCTTTCTCTCTTTCTTTCTTCTTTCTTTCTTTCTTTCTTTCTTTCTTTCTTTCTTTCTTTCTTTCTTTCTTTCTTTCTTCTTTCTTTCTTTCTTTCTTTCTTTTTTAGAGTGGGAGGGAGAGGGAGAGAGATAATCTTAAGCAGGCTCCATGTCCAGCTTGGAGACCAACATGGGGCTTGATCTCACAACCTTGAGATAATGACCTGAGTCAAAATAAAGAGTTGGATGCCTAACTGATTGAGACATGCAGGCAGCCCTAGATACCAATTCTTTTTTTAAGTAAGAAAATTAGAGAATGGGAAAATAAGTAGGAGAAAGAAGATAAATCTGGGGATAACATTTAATCACAAAATATATCTTATAATATCCAATAGAATTTACTAGAAGCTTAGCTAAAAATTTGACCTTGATCTTCCTAGCAACTAACCCAAAGGGCACTCAAGGAGTATTTTATTCCTGATGCTATAAGATTTTTCCTGTGGACTGTACCATTAATTTATTTGAAATATGTATTTCAAGCATATACTTCCAAAAAGATGAACTTAACGAAGGGATAATATAGTGAGAAAGGATTGTTACGTTAAGAAAGGCAAACTAAATTTTTATCAAAACATATCTAAATCAGTCTTGGTATCAGAATTTCAGTTGGGATAAAATGATTTCTTGGTTGTCAAAGAAAAACTGAAAAGAATATGAAGGTAGACATTATTGTATTTCTGTGGTAACATTTATTCAACATCTTCCATTTATTTTGATTATAGTGAATCATTTTATTTTGACAAATTAGCAAATTGGCCCCTGAGGAACTATAAGTAAATATTGAATATAAGCTAAACATATCTAGCTATCTCTATAAAACATCTTGTAGGAATGCCAATGATACTGGCCAACTGGGAAAGCATCCAGAGACATATTTGGACCTTGATACCATTTTCCTTATTCCATAGATCATGCAAATATTTGTTCCCCATCCAGATGTTAGTTAAAATAATGTTAAATATATTTATTGAATAACAATTATATGTCACAGTTTGCAGTTGCTACAGTTGATATTAAGAAAGAACAAATCCATAATTTACAGTGTGTATAATATAGTAAAGACATGAGACAAATCAACTGAAGACTGTAATCCACAATCTGCCTAGGGAAGGCCACTGAACATTACCAGCCATGTCTGATGGAGTGCCAAAGAGGTAAGGGTGGCCTCTTTTGAAGGGATGGAAAAAGTTTTCACGGAAAAGATGATACTCAGTATGGGTCTTGAATCATGGATATGAGTGAAACTGGTGGAGGGAAATGTTCCATGCAGAAAGAATGTCACGAAGCACTGAAGTGGCATTTAGTTCCAGTCACATCCTTAATTCTCTGTCCTGAGCCACCCAGAGAAGCAGCCACTATAGCAAAAATCACTGCATCTCTCCTCTTTTTACATCTCTCCTTATACAGCGTTAGACTGCGTCTCAGTTCCTCCACTTTGAAACTTGTCTCCTTGTGCTATCTCTGTCCTCCAGTGTCACCACAGACTCCTTATCTGTAGCATTTGTCTAAACCAGTAACTTGGGGCACCTGGGTGGATCAGTCGGCTAAGCGTCTGCCTTCGGACCTTTGGCTCAGGTCATGATCTCCAGGTCCTGGAACTGAGCTCGAGTTGGGAATCCCAGCTCGGCACGAAGCCTGCTCTCTCTCCCTCTGCCCCTTCCCCTGCTTGTGTTCTCTGTGTCCCTCTCTCAAACGAATAAATGAAACCTTAAAAAAAAACTTATTTAGATGTCTACATGATTTTTCTCATCAACAGCTCTGAGAGATGATCTGACAGATCATGCCCTTAGTGGCATGCCAGCTGCCTAGTGATGAGATTACAAGAAACACCTCTTCCTCCCTATGCTTCTCCCAGTCTTCCGTTGTAGCAGGCATCCAACACTAATACTTCAGACGAGTTGACTCAGGGTCTCTGATTCTCTGCTTATCTAGGAGGCAGGACCAGATAATGGGAACAGCCAGTGATACAGGAACTGCAAGTTATTTGGTTTATTAGGAATAGGAGATACACCCAGGAGACTGGTAAAACACAGCCTGGGAAGATAATCTAGACTCATATTGTAGAAGTCTTTGAATGATGGGTAGAGAAAATTGTATTTGATTTGGTAAGAAATGGGAGTCCATTTCTCCCATGAAATGGGAGAAGATTTTCAGCAGGGTCTACTGTTTATATTCATTTCTCTTTCTCTCTAGAGACTGTGTCCATGTGTCTGTGTGTTTTTCATGATACATTCTTTTTTTTAGAGCATGCATGTGAGTGGAGGGAAGGACGGATGGAGAGAAAATCCTTAGCAGGCTCCACACCCAGTGCGGAGCCTTACGTGGGGGTCAATCTCATGACCCTGAGATTTCTGTGATACATTTTTATAGGAGAAAGGATGGGGTCTATTAGGTTTTCTTCACAGTGCCATTCATAACTGTGTGCAAAAAAGATTCTGTGGAGACGAGGATGATGATGAAAGTTGGGGAAGTTTGTTATACCATGGTGCTTTTCAGAATGTCATCTTCATAAAAGGTTCAAGCATCCTTGAGAGGGAAATGTATTGCTTATAAGAGAGAAAGTAGACAATGCCAGTAAAAATGGAAATATGTATTTGCTCTGTGGAAGTCTTTAGTTTTAACTGGCAGAGACTGGATGGAAACTGAAACAAATCTCAGAGTTTCATGCTCTACTGACAGCAGAGATGTGGTTCAGTTAGCTTCTAGCCGAGTGTTTAAAGGATATTGAAACCCTTCCAGTTTACAGTACATTTGGCAGCTCTCTGTTGGATAATCTTTTTTATGTGTATTCTGTTTGGAAGTGAATTGTATGCCAGTTATTTTAAGTAGTATTTTTTAATCTGTTTCTGTGTTAATTATAGCAAGGACAACGGCAACACAATCATAGACTGATGTGAATGTTTTATTCAATGAACCAAAGAAATATCCACCAGGGCTGTATAGAAATTGCAGTGGACTGAAAATAATCAAATATGAATGGGTTTAGGTAGCCAATGGCACTGACAGCTTATGAAGCTGAACACCAGATTTTTTTTTTCCTGTTGCAGTTTATGTGAGAGTCACTGAAGAAAGAAACCCTTGGCATGATTATATTTTCTTGTGGAATGTAACTAATTTCACAGTGGAATAATTTTGACAAGAGTTCTTAGTTTCCTTCCATATGTTTTATTTCATTTTCTAGAAAAGGGTCCTTGCTCTGGCACATTTGAGTGTTATCGAGCACCATAGGAAAACTGTTTATTTTTTGTGTAGTCATCAGTGGCAAAAAATAATAATAATAAAAAATAAAGAAAGAGGGAGCCTGGGTGGCTCAGTGGGTTAATGCCTCTGCTTTCGGCTCAGGTCATGATCTCAGGGTCCTGGGATCGAGGCCCGCGTCGGGCTCCCTGCTCAGCCGGGAGCCTGCTTCCCCCTCTCTCTGTCTGCCTGCCTCTCTGCCTACTCGTGCTCTCTCTCCCTCTGTGAAATAAATAAATAAAATCTTTAAAAAAAAGAAAGAAAGAAAGAAAAGAAAAGAAAAAGAAAGAACAAAAAAGAAAGAAATACAAAGGGAAGGTGAGTCAGGGTGAATGCTTTAATGCCACTGCATGCTAGCTTGGAAATCTAAAATCCAAATAAAGCAAGGAGACATCTTGGCTCCTCATCAAGATCTGAACCAAAGAGAACATTGTGGATGAACATGTATGTGGAATTCCACATCTTATTTCCATCTCTGTTGGCCAAGTATATAACAAACTTTGTTTTAAAGACAACCTGAGGAGTCACTGTGTTTTCATTCAACTACAGAAACATTTAAGCCATAACATGAGAAGTGGCTGATATTAGAAAATTAAATTTTCACTTTTTTTCTATAAAAAGATATTCTAAAATTTGTGTCTAGGATATGCAAGGAGGAAAATGAAGGAAAAATAGATGTAGTACTAATTGATATAGGATTCATTGAAGGGCAGGTCTCTTGTTTCTTTGAATTTTCTATTGATTTACTTTTTTTAAAAAGATTTTTATTTATTTATTTATTTCACAGAGGGAGAGAGATCACAAGTAGGCAGAGAGGCAGGCAGAGAGAGATAGAGGAGAAGCAGGCTCCCTGCCTAGCAAAGAGACCGATGCGGGCCTCGATCCCAGGACCCTGAGATCATGACCTGAGCTGAAGGCAGAGGCTTTAACCCACTGAGCCACCCAGGCACCCCTATTGATTTATTTTAAAGGTATCATTTCTAAGTAGGTTTCTGAGACTAAAGATCTTGGCACAAAATCTTCAATATGTTCCAGGAAGCTTTACTCTGGTACTTATGTATTTTATAGGTTAAAAAAGAAACTTAGGACCACAAATGGTTATGAATCTGCCTTCTCCACTTCTACCCCATATGCACATGAACATACACACACACTCCTGACATTTTTTTGACTTGTACTCCAGATAAAAACCAATCTGCTAAGTAACTGCTGCTTGTTATTCTTCAGTTAAGTATCATAGACTAGGGAAAGAAGAAGTAGAGCCACAAAAAAGTAGTGCTATAAATGTTGTTACATGTAGCTAATTTCAATTGAATCATTCCAATTTAGCAGTGATTAAAGCTCAGAAGAAAAAAGTAAGCAAACAGTAATGATTTATTCACAGAAAATTTATTGCTAACTTCTAGATGCCTAGTATTGTGCTAAGATGCAAAGGTGTGGAAAGTTGACTGAGAAATGATATCTGCTTTTGAGATCTTCAAAATCTAGGAGCAATAATATTTGCTTCTGTATAATAGCAAATATAGAAACATTTATGACATGATATAATGAGCTCAATAATAAATGAATAGTTAATAGGCAGCTAGAGAATGAAGAGGGTTACTATAAACATAGTCGAAAGAAAACAACTCAAATAAAAAAATTGCAGCTCATATAACAGAAAATCTAATTTCCCTAATATGTAAAGAGCATCTATAAATGAATGAGATTACCCAGTAGAAGATAGAAATAATATAAACAAATAATTAAAAACGTGATACACATGACCTTTAGAACTGTGAAAAAGGTACTCAACCTGAATCATAATAAAAGAAATGCAAATTAATATTACACTGAAATTACGTCTCTTACGTATTGACAAAGATGCTAAGTTTGATAATACTGTGTTATCAAAAATATGAATCAAATAGGCACTTCACATACTGCTTGAGAAAGTGTAAATTGATGCACACATATATGCAGGACAATGGAAAGTGTTTATGAAAATTTCATGCTCTCAGAACAATTCCAATTTATTCTGTAGGTCTAACAGTACATATATGCAAAATGACATATTATGAGACTACTAATCGCTATGAGACTATTATTGCTCAAAGTTGCATCAATAGGAGACTGGTTAAATATACTATGCTTTTCCTCTGTCATAAAATACCATATAGCTATAGAATGATGCGTTAATAACTACTCTACGTATTAATACAAAATTACCTCTCTCTTTTTCTCATTAAGTAAGAAAAAAAGCAGTGTGCAGAACATACTGTCTAGTTCTGGTATATGCTACCATTTGTGTAAAACCAGAGGAGAACTATACTTATGGCTTATTCATGCATAAGTATCTTTGGAAATGTAAAGATCAAGTGATGGGAAGGAAAACTGGATGACACAAAGCGGTGGGGTAAAGCAGGCTCTTCAGCGCATGCCTATTTCTATTTTCAGCTTTTGAATCATGTGAATGAATTACCTGTTTAAAAAACTGGGTATATTTTTAAAAAAGAAAAGAGGCAGGAATAAATAATTCCATCTAGATGGTCAGGAAAGGCCTTAGAAAGGAAATGGTATTTGAGATGAGTCTTGGAAGATGAGAAGTTCAAGCTGAGAGGAAGAAAGGAAAGAATATCATGAGCAAATACTCAAACGTATGAAAATATGTGGAGGGTCAGAAAAGCCATAAAATGGCACTTGGAAGTCAGCTTCAAAGAGCTAAGAAGAGAGCAGTGATATATAAAACAAAGGGAATGGAAGGTTCAGGAAGGAGGGCATGATCATTAGCATCAGAGCTGCAGGGAGGTCACTCAAGGCTAGAGCACTCCTGCAGTTCGCCTGCCACTGATTCCACTTTCGCTCTTGTTGCCGTTGGACTCTGTGGTTAAGGGTGTTGGTTTTATGTCTAGTTTTGCTAACCAGTAATCTGCACCTTGTTTTCTATAAATAGGTCTCTTTGTTGAACTTCTGTGTAATAGTAATAAAAAAAAATAACAGGGGGCATAACAGGACTGAAAAGACTGAAAAATCTATTTTGTGAGAGCAATTGCATATGCTAAACAAATTATGGTTGGTTACAAAGCAGTCTATCAAAAGGTGAAAGCAGTACGAATAAATTCTTGTTGTTCCTAGCACTTGGATTTTTAAGATACTTAAAAGCATTTGTTGACTGTCATCAAATGAAGTAACATGCATGTGAATAAACCATTCTAGAAAGCAGTGTAAATGTAAGGGATGATGATGGAGATGTTGATGCTGACAGTCATGGTGATCATAATAGTAGTAATGGTCCTGAAATTAAACAACATTCTCAGAGCATTTGCCAAAATGGATCCTGCAGGAGAAAAATTTGAGGTGTTTGGTGCCTACTTTATTCAATAAAATTGACTGCAAAGGGTTAAGAGCTGGTGAGTGAGGAATGTGGTGGCTTTGACTGCCCTCTGATAGCTTGGGCAGAAGTGTGTCAGCGGCATGTTATACTTTGTGCAGGGGAGTTAATGAAGTTCCCTTATATATATGCCCACCATTGGCTCCTGTTGCTGGAGTAAATATTGGAACGTTGTGCAGTCCTTGTAGTTCCTAGTAAGTGCTCTGTGTGATTGGCATGTGCTCCAGAAAGTAGCCAGACTGGATAGAAGAAAGAAGGGAAAGGGAGAATGATACCAATAGCCTCCACGGGGCATTTATTTTAAAGCCTGCCATCTTGTCAACATTGTTTCAATATGACAGCTGAGTCTGTTGCCAAGTATTGAACATCTGACCCACTTGGCTCATCACTTAAAACTGTGCCTTGTTCTAAATGGAAGGGCTGACCCTCTGAGAAGCCATAGTCAGAATCCAAGTTTGGTTCATCACCAAGTTCAAGATGATTATCTGAAGTTTGTTTAAACCTCAAGGGAGTTTAAAATCGAACTGAAAATCTCACCAGAACAAATTTCTCCAGTGATTTTGGCCTTTCAGCTTTTGCTTAGAAATGACATGAAAGCAGCTTTTGTCCTCTGGCCATTTGGGATTGGATGGTAGATTCCAGATATATCACATGCCAATCTGGTGATATTCCAGCAGGGAAAGAAATTTATTTAATCATTTTTGAAATGAGAAATAGGTTGTGGAGTTTAATGTCAGGTTCGAACATTTTTTAAATTGTGTTTCTTTAGCTGACAGACATTTTCATATACAACAGTTTATATATTTCACTCACCTCCCAGAGACTGAGATTTTTTCCCACTAAAATTTCAACAGCAAGGATAAGTCAAATATAACTTTCAGAAATATTTAATAAAAGTGTAAACTTCAGAGTTAGACCTGGGTTTAAATTTTGGCTCTACCACTTCTTAGAGATGAAACCAAGAGCAAGTTATTAACCTCTCTGAACTTCAGTCTACTTATCTTTAAAATAAGGGCTGACAATGGTCCCTTTACAGGCCTGAAATGAGGATTATATAACCTCTAAAAATAGTGTCTGGATCATAGTAGTTTCTTTAGAAACGGTTAATTATCTTTATGTTAATAGAGGACACAGTAGACATGTAATATATGCAATTAACCTACTAACTTTTTAAAGTCACATTTGCCACTGTCCTTTCCAAGGCAAGAGATTTTATTGAAAACAATAGTGGCAGTAATGCAATGATAATTTTGGAGAAGGATTATGAGACTAAATTTTATAGTTTTTGTAAGACAGGAATCGCATCCTCATATTTCACTGAATATTGTTGATATTTGCAATTTTTTTCTTTAAAAAATCTGTCATGCCACTGTACTCCATCAGTCAATATTTTAACAATTTTTAAGAAACAATAATTCTTTTCATAATAAAACATGACAGACTTTGTTTAGTTGGAGATGATAATTTAAGAGGTTTTGATCCTCAGATTCTTGTCTTCCTAAAATGGAGGAATACGGCTATTTTTAGGGTTGTAAACAACCATGCCAAGCATGATAATTGTCCCAAGCTGACTGCAGAATTTGCGCTAGTATTGAACTGGTTTAAAGTGGCAATTGAGGACCAAAATGTATTAACTAACCTGTGACATTTAGGCTGGACTGTTTAGGCAACTTTTCTTCCAAAATGTTTACCTAGTGACACAGTGTAGCCTCATGTAACCAAATCAATAGTAAAGTAGCAGTGGATTAATGAATTGGTTCATGGCCACTCACATAGTCTATTTAGCCTATCATGGTGCAAAAATTTAAGAATCATGAATCTGTATTTAAATTGGTAGTTCTAAGAGTTTAATTTTTATTTTTTTAATTCTTCAATTTAATTTTATGACCCTGTCCATAAAATGAGGAGGCAGCAGTAGAGAGTACTTATTTTGATATATTGAGGGAGGCAGCAGAATTCAAGCTATTCCATAAGATATGGGAAGTTAGAGAGTCTGATTTCCTATATGACTGGAATTATGCACAATGTCCATTCCAAAAATGGAGGTTTAAAAATACTTAGAATAAAGTTATTATTGAGAAAATAGCTTTTGTGTCGGTCACTTTGAAGAGGAATACCCATTTAATTGATGGATAGTTTTAATGCCTAAACAATTTTGTTTCTTTACCACGTTGTTTTTATTTACAAATCTAGTCTTTCTCCTGAATAATTCCTTGTGTTCCCCTTTTTCCCTATGTCGCTTTATTTAGAAAACTGAAAATTGTGAAATAAATCGTTAAAAACTCATTTCAATTCCATATCAAAAGAACCTGGTACTAGCAGCCAGTCATTATGTCATCCTACTCACTCTTAAACATCAGTCAGTTTTCATAGGAAAAGAACACAATGGCTGCCTGATTGTTTTTAGTTTTCTAAAAATAGGTCTTTAATTTCCTTCGAAGGAAAATGAACATTTTCCCCCCTAAAGTTGATTAGTTAAGTGTACGAGTAATGAAAGCAACCAACTATGGAGCAAAAGGCAGTCGCTTATGATTTGGTCCATTTACTAAGTGCACAAATTTATTTTCTAAACTGCATCATAGGGAATAATAATGGGACTAATCATAATAAACAGGCCCATAAGAAGGATGGCCTTCAAGTATTTGAAACATGACAGTATATGCATTTATTAAAAACTCAGAAGAAATGCTGGTATCTTTCAGGTTCTGTGTACATTTTCCTAGATTAAACATCAATCTTTCACATTATATTTTCAATTTTATGTGTGTGTATGTGTTCTTAGGAACACTCATGTGTTCTTAGGAACTATGAAAAACACAGAATTATCACCTCTTGCCAAAGTCTGTTACAAGGTAGAATATCCTCTGGGTTCAATGTATGCTATTCTTTTAGAAAATCATATCATATCATGAATATATATATATTCATGATATATAAGGTATATATATTATATATGTGTGTATATATATATAAATACATACATATTTATATACGTATATATAATATATTATAATATGTATATAATATATATATATATTCACTCCTTAATCTATTCTCTTCTCTAGCCTCTGTGAATGTTTCTATCTCTCTGATTACTTGAGAAGTATAAAATGACTGGACTGTTTTGTCAAATGTCTAATCATTCCGGGCTCAGCTCTTAGATTATCTAACTTGCCCCAAAGAGACATGACTATATTCAACAGTAAAATTGTTTCATTGCTCTTATTTATCACACATAGGCTAATAATGTTCTTGCTCTTTTTAGCAACAGTGTTACCTTTTTGGTAATTATTTCTTTTAATCTTACCAAAAGGCATTAAAAAAAACCAAATTGTATTCTACCTAGTCTCTTCATAACTGTGTTCTATTAGTTTCTCATCACTTTTTCATTTAATCAGTACTGTTTTGAATACCACTCCAATCCACTAAGAATGGCTGGGTACTTGGAAGATTAGGGGGAAAAAAAGGATGAAACAGATTTAATGATAAGTAAATCTTCCCTGAACATTTTATTTTTTTCTGTTCTTTATTAATGTGTATGGTCCCATCTCAGAGGGGCTTTATCTTATCTCTCATTGAATGATGGAGTTGACAACAAATATTGTAATTCAAATTCCACTCAAGTTAATCTTTTAAAAATGTAATAGATTTTATTTTGTGCAATTAGATTTAGTCTTCAGATCTCTGCCATGGTTTCTAATTTACTCTCACAGCGCCATGAGCACAAGCAGCACAGGTCATGTCTTCTATGAGTTATTATGAAATAAAATGAAATGGTCATAAGCTGTGCAGTACCACTGACCTATTTTATTTTTAATAAAATTGCTTCTCCTAAATACACGCTATTGATAGTAGGAGGGTGCTTTATACCTATTTTTCTTCCTTCATATTCTAGTAATTCTTTCATTTTGCTCATTCACTATTAGTATATTCTAAGGAGTCACACTTTCAAGGTGTGCAGTATTCTTTTATTGAACCAGCGATCTTGGTATTCTCAACTCCTCTTGGTCCTCCCTCCTTGCAAAAGTTCTATTTCTCCACTGATCTAAGGATGAAGATTTGGTTGCCTCCGTGGGCTTTTAATGACTCTCACATTGCTCAAAGGCTTTTCTCCCGACCTCTAGTTTTAGAAATCACAATTCCACTTTTTCTTTGTTTGTCCTTATAACTAGTTGCTTGGAAAGTTAAAATTCCTAGTCTAAAACTTGAAAGCAAGAAGCCTAATATAAATTTCATAGTTACTATTTCCTATAAAATATACCAATATAACAGGGTGATGTAATTAGTTTATAAAGAAAACACAATTTGGTCATGGATATTGAACCAAAGAAATAAAGAAACATGACAAGCTGAGATAAAAGAATGTTTTCTAATTTAGGAAAAGCAATTTATATCTTAGGTCTATGGAAATCCCTTTTAAAATAGTGCAGAGCCCAGAAAATATGCAATGATTTCTCTACCCAAAGAATGGTGTGTGATTGGAATGCCAGACTAATTTGGGGGAGAAACCCAAATTGCTTTAGTTATATTTCTGCTTCGTTCTCATAAGCCAGCTTCCTTTGCTACAGCCAAAGGGCTGTTAACCTAGAGTTAAAAATTTTAAAGTACCCTGAATTCTGTTTTCTGTGAACAACTGAAATTCTCATGTACTAGACAAAATGAAATTTCAACAACTGAACATACGATCTGAAGATCTTCTTATGAGGGGTTGATAATGAACAGAATTAATAGCAGCGTTTGATTTCAAGCAGCAATTTTCACAAAAGTCAGAGTGCACACTAAACTCTACGAGTTGCATTGTAATCAAGCTACTCTTGTAATGAATGAAGGCCCTTAATTTATTGAAACTAATTTTGAAATCATGGTACCATACATACCATCTACTGTAGAAATAATTTATAAACATTAATTGCAGGAAAGAGAGGAGCCATTTGCTTCAA
This sequence comes from Ailurus styani, assembly GCA_002007465.1. Lineage (NCBI taxonomy): Eukaryota > Metazoa > Chordata > Mammalia > Carnivora > Ailuridae > Ailurus > Ailurus styani. The sequence continues at coordinate 28,039 of LNAC01001094.1, forward strand.
AGAGCCCATCAGCAAGCTGTCCTTCCTGTTTTATCAGTAAGCAAAGCTGAGAGCAAATAACAGATGGAACTGTCCCTTGGTGGTGGCACAGAGCACTCATGAAATATAGCACAATCTTCCTCCAGTGTGTTATGTTTTTAACAGCAGAATATCAGAAGCAGGCGAGGTGTGGGCTAGGATGAATGACTGCCTCTGATGAAACATCCTTTTCTTCTAGGAAGATTCCTGTAGCAGATTGGGCTTTGGCAGTTGATCTCAGTGGCTTGGGATAGTGTCATTACAGAATGCATCTGGAAGATTCTGTAGAAAGGGACAAATCTCAGAAGACCAAGGTGAATCTAAGGCCTGATCTGTACTCTTAATGGGTGGTTAAATTCTAGTTCCTTTAAATAGCCATCAAAGACACCACAAAGCCAAAGATAAAGCTGCCCCAGACACTGAAATTTGGGACTCATTTACCATCTGCCACAATCATTTCATCCTCTTGCAATATTTTGTCCTACTTACTAAAACTACAAGAAGGTATTTGTGCATTTTATGTGTGTGGGTGTGTGGCTAAAATCTCCTTCTTCATCTGTTGTTTTTATAATCACATTGAAGGCTGTTACTAGGGCCAGGGAAGCTGGATTTAGTATATACTTTTTTTTTTCCCTAATGGAAAAATCTATCAGCCCAACTTCAGGGACTATTATGAAACAGCTTTTTAGGCAGTTAGATAGGAAGTGATCCTCAATTCCACCAGTGTATCATTTATTCATGTGTCATTCACTATCACTTTCATCATAGCTTTACTAAATGTTTTCCACTTGCCCCAGGTTCCTAACTCTGACTCATTCCCTCGACATTGAACACTGTTCTTATCTTCTGTTTAAGTGAAAAGATCAAGACTATATGAGAGAACTCTTTTTATAAACAACTGCAACCTACCTTCCTCCAACTTACAGTATCCCTGTCTTAATTAGTACTTTCCTCATCTCCGATTTTAGGTAGAAAATTACCCTCCTTCACATGAAGTTAATCCAAACACATGTGTTCTTAATTTTACCCAATTCAACTAATTTTCAGTTACTCTCTCAATTACTGAAATATTTAGCCTCTTTCGCTTAAATGTATCCTTTGATTGACAGTTCCTGTCATCAATTTTCATTTACTCTTCTCCCATTTTCTGCTTCCCCATTCTTTGAAACTATTCTATAAAAGTGCCCATTTCCTATCTGTTGAGTACAATTGTCATAGTTTTATACTATTCTGCAGCTGAGCACTCTTTCTACTTGGTGTAAATCCTTGGGTTTCTACTTCTTGGCAGAAAGCAGAGTTTCATGTTCAGAAGAAAGAAGTCAGATGCTCTTTGTATACCCCAGAAGCTAGGACAAAGGCACCTAGTCTTGGTTTGGCAGTCAGAGGGTCCCACTTGAGGATAGAGGAGATTTTATTTTTATTTTTTATTCTTTAAATTTTTAAAAAAGATTTTATTTATTTATTTGTTAGAGAGAGAGAGCACAAGCAGGCAGAGTGGCTGGTAGAGGCAGAGGGAGAAGCAGGCTCCCCGCCAAGCAAGGAGCCCGATGTGGGACTCAATCCCAGGACCCTAGGATCATGACCTGAGCTGAAGGCAGCTGCTTAACCAACTGAGCCACCCAGGTGTCCTGGATAGAGGAGATTTTATTCACAGAGGGGCAGCCACAGAGTCTGGAACACAGGAGATGGTGCTAGCTACAGAGTCTGTGGTGTCCTAAACTAGACTTCCTCTCTTCAGTGTTTCCTGTTGATTATCTGTCTTGGTTCCTTCCTGTCCTTCCTGCTCTCTGAGCCTGATTTTTCAAGAGTCACATAATTCTGAATGCTAACTAATACCTTTGCCACAAATTTCTTTCATCCCTTAATTTTACCATATTCTGTTCATGTTCTTTTGAGTTAAAGACCTCACCGATACACAGAAAGGTACTTGGGAATGGGTTTAATGTAATGGAGCCTTAGGAAGAGTGAGGGGAGGAATGAGGATGTGGCTGATTTTCAGACTGGGGCTGGAAGCGGTGAAATCCCATTCATCTTTGGGGACATTGGCAGCTCATTGCATACAGTGGTGAAAGAGCTAATTAAACGTAGCCTCTGGTCTCTGGAATGAAAGACTCCCTTGGAATCAAATGCCTATTCAAGGTAAGGCTTTGGGAGAACCAAGTTGCCACTTTCATTAAACAGATAAAATAAAAGGCTATAGGTATATGGGAATGTTTTGAGAGGATTGAATGATGACAAAGGTAAATGATAAGTTTCTCTCCTTAGATTCTTGATCATGGCAAAGACTGAATCTCAGAGACTCTGACAATGAAAGAGTCTCTGAATTCTCTCAGTTTCTTTCAACTTCCATGTACTTGAAAATGAAACTCAGGGTTTGATGTGGTTGCTGAATTATAATAAAAATTAACTTTACAGTCTTGCTGTCCTCTTCTGTAAAATTGAGGGCACTGGGCGCCTGGGTGGCTCAGTGGGTTAAAGCCTCTGCCTTTAGCTCAGGTCATGATCTCAGGGTCCTGGGATCAAGGCCCGCACCAGGCTCCCCACTCAGCAGGGAGCCTGCTTCCTCCTCTCTGCCTGCCTCTCTGCCTAATTGTGATCTCTCTGTGTGAAATAAATAAATAAAATCTTAAAAAAAAAAAGAAAGAAAGTGAGAGCACTGATCAGAAAAATGCAGAATCCTGAGCATCAGAATTAGACCATGTGAGCTGATTCCAAAGACTTGTAATTCCTTGAATTCCTAACCTTCCACACACCCAGTTTCATTCCGCCCTCTGTGTTGGTGTGCTGGACCCAGCTCTTTATGGCTCATGAAGGTGAGTGCATTTATTTCTTCACTGTGTTCAGTGATATCATGTTGACCAATTAAAGTCAGCCATGGAAGAATTTTAAATGCTGAAAATCAGGATTCCTTATCCCCCTCTTGCTGCAGAGTGGGTTGTTAAACATTCAGCAGCATTATCATCACTGTTCTTGGGATTTCTGAAGTACTTACTTACTGTTTGATGGGGTTATCGCTTCTTGCCTGGAGACCTTAAGTTAGGAGCTAACTTAGCAAGAGAGAGCCAATTCATCCATTGGAACTGCAGTGGAGGAGAAATTTTTCCTTCTTCCCTTCTAAGTTCTTAGGTCTAATAATTAAATTGGTCTAAATAATTAAAAAATAAATTAAATTGACATAAGACAGAGTAACAGAAGAAAAGCAAATTTAATTTCATATGTATGGGAACCCATAGAAATATGAGACTCAAAGACATGGCCAAAGCAGGCAGCTCCTATACCTTTTAGACAAGAAAACAGTAAACTTGTGAAAAATTGACAAAACAAAGGTGTTTGGACTTGGGATAGCTAATTGGCAAAGAAGCAACAAAGCTTGATTTTATAGCCTCATACCCCTGAATTTCCTATCCCTGGCTATAAGGATAACTTAAATCCTCCTGATATCAAGACGGCACTTTTGTGTGAAAGATTCAGGGTGACAAATGAGGGTTAGAGTGTCCTTCTTGTATTGGCTGTAACTCAAGTAACTTTAATTCAAATTAATCAATATGCCAAAGTGGCATATTTTGGGGTGGCATATTCTGCCTTTCTTCAGAACTTATAAACCTCCCATTATCTCCAAACTTTTAACTACTGGTCAGATGCTGACATGTCCCAGAGTTGTCAATTGCATTGTGAAATCTGGATTAAGTTTTTTCCTTTTATTATATGATGACAAAACTTGGGACTATATATGAGAATGATAAAGACTACTAACAGTGACTAACCTTGGACAGGTAAAGCGTAATTTTTCAAAGTGATGACTGTACCATTCTGAGCTAGCTGGCTTGGGTCTGTTTCTTGGCTCATTTGCTTGACTATAATCTCAAATCAGTGGAGGCTTAAGATAGTGAAGTTGATATTCTAGAAATCCCTTAATAACACAGAGAAGGGGAACACGTACTCTGGGATGAAATTACCATAACACAAATAATCCTTACCCTAGTTTGTCCCCCAAGAAGTCTGGATCATTACCAAGGTCTTCAGAAATGTGTTCGTGAGGGGGCTGGCAGCAGTTTTGGAGAGTTTGTACTACTGTTTTTCTAGGCTGAGGAGGTTAGGGGCAGATGCTTCTGTTGAAATGGTTTCCCTGATTGAAATGAGGAAGAAACTAGTGTAGGGTGGTAGAGGCCAAGTGGCAGCATTCAAAAGTAAAAGAAAAATTGTTGTGGTTACCATAGTAGGTCAAGCTCATGAGTCAGAATGCTCTGAATTACAGGAATCTTTGGTAGTGTTTGGCTGATCATGGAGTCCCTCAACTGAAATATGTGATAGCGCATTAGTCCTTGATTTGTGTTATGAAAACACTCCACAGCCGGAAAGCACGGGTCTGACATAGGCTTTCACTGCAGGGAGTGGCTCATTCTAGCCCAATTCTCAGATTTGAGTTAGTTCCATCATCAAGGATTTCTTACTGATGGACTCAGCAGTATCACTTCTATGTGCAATTAATCTCCTTCTTAGCCTTCACCGAAGGCTCTTTGGTAGCCATTTACTATGTATTGCAGATAAATAGTTGTTAACCTGGTTAGCCTGTTCTATGCTCCCAGTTCATTCAGAATGGTTGGGAAATTCTGTCCTTTTGAAGAAAGAATTCCAAAAGACTATTACTCTTTGATACCAATGATCAAGCAACCATCAAGAATAGCAGTGTTAGGTTGTAAGGATAATGTGCTTTTAGGGGTCAATGTTCATATAAACATTATCAGGTACCAAGTGTTATTGTTTTGACTTTGTGATGAAAATAGACTGCATTTCAGGTCATGCTAACACAAACACATCCTAGAATCTGACTACACATACATTTCATGTCAGGTATTATCTGTATGTGAACAGAATATGAAGAAGGCATAAAATTCCTTATACATATACATATGTCCTTCTTGTCTATATACAAAAATGCATATAGTGAACATGCCCTGGGAAAGAGAAATGACTGGAGCTTTGGGATATGGTTAAACACTGATTCTGAGCTATCTAGTTCCTGGAGACTGAGAATACCATTGTGGTCTACTAATCAGAATGACAAGTTGTACTTCAGGTTATAAATTGAGTTTTGATCTGAGTCTCCCTCTAGGTGGTCAAGTCTTGTGGTTACTTTGCTGAGTATCTAAGTGAAATAAGTCTCATAAGCAATTGGCAAAGTCCCCCACTGGGTCCCTGTACCATGAACAGGGCTATTGAGATTGGAATTGCCAATCTTCTGGAGTTGACCTTACCTACCAAAGTGCTAAAATCCAAAGTAGTACTGAATCCATAGGTGAATCACAAAGTTAAAAGACATCATTGAAGGCATGAATGATGTAGGGTTGATGATTCTTTTCATGTTTCCATTTAGGCCTATGTAGAAGACTCAGAGGTATGTGGAATGATTATAAATTATACCCAGTTGTCCCTTTCATAAATATTTGTTCAGTACCCACCAAGATTCATACTTTGCTAGATATCATGGGTGTAAATATGAGCAAATCTTGACATAATCTTTGGTTTTGTGGCACGGATGTTTTGGTGTAGAAGACTGGCTTGATCAAGATAATTCTATGAGCTTGTGTTACAGGGAAACATGTATTGTCCCAGTGTTTATGTGTAAGTGTGTGCAGGGAAGGTTTGGAAGGGAAAGCAAGAAAGATAAGGAAATTCTTCCTCCAGCAAGTGGCCCTTCAGATGAACTATGAGGCAGCGGTGGGTGTTAGCTAAGCAAAGGGAAAGGGCCAAACACCACCCAGAGCAGGAGAGACGAGAGCACCTAAGCATCCGAATGAAGGACAGTGTACTTGGAGTGGTGGCTCTGAGGGGCAGAGTGGTCAGAGAGGAGGCTGAAGCAGTAGACAGGGATAAGCTGGCAGGATTTTCTCCTATCTTAAGAGCACTGTGAAATCAAGTACATGGTTTTCAGTAGGGAAATGTCATGTTCAGATATTTAAAAGACTTCTCTGACTGCCCTATGGGTTTAATCAGAGAGTGACAAGATAGTATGGATCTATTGCAGCAATCCAAGTAAGAGTTTGTTGTATGGAACTAGAAATAGGTAGGTAAATTTATAAGCTATCTGAAGGTGATATTAATAAGATTGGCAATGGACAATTGATAATGAATTGAATATTGAGCACATGGAAGTAGAAAATATAAAGCAATACTCTCATATTTCTGGCTTATACAGCAAGAGATTATCTATCTATCTATCTATCTATCTATCTATCTATCTATTATCTATCTATTATCTATCTTCTATCTATCTATCATCTATCTATCTATCTATCTATCTATCTATCTATCTATCTATCTATCATCTAACCATTCATCTAAAATTTCTGGTTTGTATACTAGTATGTATATGTATATATATATACACACATATACACACAAGAGTAGTATGTATCTATGTGTGTGTGTGTATGTGCATATATATAGATAGATAGATAGATAGATAGATAGATAGATAGATAGATACAATATGAACTAGCTGGAGTGAATCTGATTCTTGACTCATTTACATGGAGAGAGAGAGTGGATAAAATTGGGGCAATGATCATTAAGTTCATTCTTGGACCTGTAGAGCTTGAGGGGCTTGAGACATTCTGTGAAGAGAAGAGTCTGAGACGGGTGCACTGCAGAGCTCAGCAGCTAAAGTACGTGTGTCCCCCCAGAGTGCAGTCTGTTCAGCGCGATGCACTTTGCAAGAATTCACTAGAGGTTTATGGGCTTAAAAACCAACAAACCAAAATGGATAGAGAAGGAGAGCACCCGTTCAGTCCCTCTCGCCTTTTATTTACTCTAAAACAGTGAGTACAAGCAGAAAAACTCCAGGTTGGATTGGAATGTTCGGCTAGACTCCTCTGGTGCTGATGATGTTGGCTTTTAGGTATTGTGTCTGTGATTCAAATAAGGTGTAAAGGATTTCTCGTTTGTAAAATAACTTCCTAGTATTCTCTATTTTGTGCTTTTTTCAGTACTTAGGCATTTCTGCTTTACATTTAAAGTACCTATCTGGGAATCTGTCCATCTTTCCACCCTGGGAAGTTTGGCAGAGGGTGCCCACATTTCACTCATCTTTAAGTTCACAGTGCTGGTGTGGTGTCTCCCTGACCATAAGGGATTCTGTCTCTTAAAACATTTTTCTTCCTTCCTTCCTTCCTTCCTTCCTTCCTTCCTTCCTTCCTTCCTTCCTTCCTTTCTTTCTCTTTCTTTCTTTCAGTGTGCTTCAATCTCTGGTGTTAAAAAAAAGTGTGTATATACTGGAAGACAAATTGACAAAACTTTATTTATTTATTCTTAAGTGGTCTTCATGCCCAGCATGGAGCACAATATGGATCCCAGTGTGGGACTTGAACTCACGACCCTGAGATCAAGACCTGAGCTGAGATTGAGAGTCGGGAGCTTCACCAACTGAGCCTTCCAGGGGCCCCAACTTGGCAAAACTTTAAACACAAACTCTCATTTTTATTATTTGGCTTAAAACTAAATGAGTCCATTAATAAGCTGCTGGTGCCCTTTGCATGTTTCATCAGATGGTTCTCAAGTTTTCTTTCCTTAATATAAAAATGCACTTCCAAAACTAGGCCACTGGGGGGAAGCATAGTGCAAAGTTAGCATTTAGTTCATCTTGGTGCCCAGTGTGGACTGTAAAGCCTGTGGGTCAAAGACACCTGCTACGCCTTTAGTGTAAGCAGAGCCTTTGTCTGACTGTCTGTCCATCAGTCATTTTCCCTTTGTCAAACTTTTTCCTCTTCCTCTTTTCCAGGGTACTTTGTGGGTTAAAACTTTTATTTTGAAACTTCTAGGAGCTTAATTAATAAACATGAAAACCAAGTCAAAGCTGGCACAATGCCCTTTTTTTGCTCAACCACATGGGCATGCTAGGGTAATTGTAGTTATTTACATTTGGCATCCAACTGACTCAACGAGCAACATTGCCTTTTTTTTCTGGAGTACCGAAGCTATTAAATTAAACAGGTTAATGTGGCTATAGCATTTCACCCCCTACTATCCCCACAGCTACAGTAAATCTGCCACCTGTTTATTTCCATAAAAATTCAATTAGGCACCACCAGTTATTCTTCTTATGTGAGCAATTAACCTCAGGCAGTTTCAGGCCCCAGAGAAAGGCCGGGCTGGCCTGTTTCTTTTTTCCCTCTTTGCTCCCTTTAGCTGCCGGTAGTTTCTTTTGCTAAGTGACTGCGCACCTTCACACCAGTGAGAAATGAAAGAGTAGACTAGACCGCTGTGCACTGTCATGCTGGTGAAAAGAGCCCAGACTGAAAAATCGCAGGCAACCCTTCTGCCTCCCCCTGTCTGAGCAGTGGGGAAGCCTCCCAGATGGGGAAGGGAGCCTGCAGCCAGGGCCCCGGGGGCTCCCCTGCATTGCTGCGGAACATACCGGCATGAAAAACTTGTCTTAAAACCGGTTTATTTTCTTTCTTCTTTGCCTTCATATTAGAAAAAACAATGTGACCATGTAGGGAAAGGTTGGTAAAACGCCACAGCATCCTGGCGAGGGCAACAACACAGTTGTGAAGATACAACACCACACTCCTCTGGGCTTCACGGCAGCATTGGTACAACCGAAGGCGCTTTTCTTTCCCTGTTTAAGAGGAATGAGTCTTCCGTATACGTTGAAGATGCTGACTTTCTTTTTTCTTTTTCTTCTTTTTTTATGTCTGCTTCTCTTTGCCGTATCTCTTTCCCTCCTCTCAAAGTAAACAGTAAAAATAAAAATGACTGAATCTCACATCTAGAGATTTCCTACATGATCTCATTGTTGAACAGGGACCGATGTCCTGGCTTCTCATTAAATCCCTTTAGTGTCATCGACACTGATTGTGTTTGAAGAAATAATAGCGAATGTGCAAATATAGTTTTAAGAGCAAATTAGGCTGAAATGATCATTAATTAAATCACACCTGGGTTTTAGGATAAAACAAATATTTCTTCAGAAATGAGTTGGTACCAATGACTATCAATGGGTGGTCATTTCAATAAATCAGAGAATAAGAGAACATCAAAAAAGGAAAGAAATAGGGCGTAAGGTGGTAGAACCCATGGTGACTGTGAGGTGCTAGCTAGGCAGGGGGATGGAGGGCTCAGGTCACTCCTGCAAGTTGTCACATATCCCAGTGGATCCTCGAGCAACATTTGCTCAGGTGTGTTGCTGGGCAGGCATAGAGGTCAGATGTCAACCATCCCCAGAATGCTTCCAAGAGATTAAGTGAGTCTATGCCTGTATCTTTCCTTTCTTCCTGCATCTGAAGGTGCCCTGTGCCAGCCAGCAGCAGTACGCTGCTGGGGTAGAAGAATGTAATAAAGTGGACTTTGAAACTGCATGTCACAAGAAAAAGATGCAGTCTAATTAAATTTAATCTTCTTTTAAATGGTTACTCAAAAGAGAGACTCTATTAGAAGTTCAAAAGTGCATATATAAACCCTCCCCAGGCAAGTCTGTACCTAGGGCTAACACACGGCAGGAGGGAGAGTGAAGGAAATTTTAGAACCCGTGTTTCATCTTGATGGGCCTGGTGAGGCTTTAATGAAGGAAGACCAATATTCTGAGGCCCTAAAACCACATCCTCAGCTGTCAAATGGGTTCAAGTTCATGGTCTTGAAATTGTCCTTTTCCTGTCTTCAAATGTTCTCCCGAGTCCTTTCCTTTTCAGTTCAAAGCAGAAATTAAAATAGGTTTTAAGTGTTTATTCTTCATCCTAGATTTTGGGCAGATGCCTAATTTCCACTGCTTCCTTACCTCCTGAAGAGTTTCAGGCTTTTTGCTTCTGCCAAAATGAAGCAAACGTACAGCTTGGTACTTTGAAGTCTGAGTTAAAGCAAAACTAAATGGACCATGTTTATCTGATCAATTAAAGCATTGCCTACATCCTTAGAACTGATGTTTCTCATTTAGGCAGCATTCTATACAATCCTCAGGAAATTAACAACAGAGATTGAGTTTGGGGAATGGGGGTCATTATACAAAGAAATGCAGGAAGAGTGGGGAAGAATTTGACCAGGTTCCAATATAAACTTCATAAACTGACTAGGCTCCAATATAAACTGAAGAATGTCTTAGTAAAAGAGGGACTGTAGAAAAATATTAATGACAGTTTCCAAAATAGACGTTTGACTTAAAATCCCTATTATGTAAAGTGATCTATTAGATTTAATAGTCTGTAGCATGATTCATGTTTATAGTTACAAAAACTTCGTCTCTCAGAGATTAGGATGTGTACACTTGAGTTTCAGCCCATTTCAACAGGGTGTGCTCCCAAAACAGAACTATGCCAAGCAGAGTATTAGATTTAGAAAAATAAAAAGAGCCTAAATGACAACTCTCTTAGAAGCTTGTGGTTTTTTTAAAGCCAAACTGATTAACACCAATTAATTAAAATGATATAAAATAGTAAGCAATTGGACCCAGAGGCTGTCCCTAGTTAATACTTTGTTCCATTCTTTTCAGAAAAAGTTTGAAGTAACACTTGTTTGCCTTCCTTTCCAGCTTGTCCAGGACTTGTGCATGTGACCTATTCCTGAGGAGCAGCAATCTCCCTTTCCTCAAAACCCCTGCTAGATTCCTTGTCTTTGGCTGCAGTGGGTTACATCATCTGTTTGGTGTCAACAGATCTAACTTGAAGCTGCATAAAGATAAGGGTTGTATATTTTAATACTTGGCAGATTCTGTGGAGATTGCCTTCCAAATTCCAAGATTTGTCTCCAGGATTGTGGTTTGGCAGGACAACTAATGTACATTCTTCGTCTGTAGGTTCTTTGATTTTGGGTGGACTTTAATACTATATGTATAGAGACAAACTGAAAGATTATAAAATAGCTTTCCTCAAATGCTGTTTTAAGCCTTTCTCTCGTCAGCTATAAAGGGGGCAAAATGGCAAAGATAAAGAAACTCTCTGATCCATAGTCCCCTGAAAAAGTTTTTTCCTCCCTAATTTGGTTTTCTCTATGATTTATTTTAAGCATCTATCCCTCCCACCAAGGCAGAGGGTACCTCTTTAGATTTTTAATTAAATTGTCATAACCTTTTAATTACATATTATACATTATAATATATTATTATATTTGTATATAATTGAGATAATTACTTGTCCAGACTTTTGTGGGTACAAGGAAAGCTGTAGAAGAAAAAAAAGCAGCTCTAAGGAAAACTGTCTTAAGATGGTACATTTCTTGACAAAGAGCTGTGTCAATTTAATGGAGTGCTTAGTTCTCAATGCATTTACACATAAAATTTTGTGTCATTAAATGTCAGCCTATGGGGCAAATTTGGAAGATAAATCACTTATATTTAGGAAAAATTCACTTGTATTTTAGCCCCTGAGACAGTGTTACTGATTATATTATAATGAACTCATTATTTGCTTTGTTGCAGGCTTCAGTGAAATATCTTGGTTTATTTGACATGATTGTAGGTGTTCTTAAGACTGTCTACATCCTTGTGTAGACTAATGAGAGGACGATTTTGAAAAGAATGAGAAAGAATAAGGAAATTTTTATTCTATTCTATTTTCTAGAATGTTTCAACCTGCCATGAATCTTTTGAAGGTGATGACCCTTCTTTTCTTATGAACAGATGATTGACAAAATTTGGTCTGTTCCATGTTTGGAAAGACATGAATCTTGGATTTTAAGGTCCTGGTTTGAGAAGTGCTGTGTGAAAAGGAGGAAAAAATAACAGCAACAAAGAGAGTCAGTGAAGCTAGTGAGATGAAAAGGGCTCAAGTTCTTATCCTAGTTGACCTTTTTGTGTACTGCTAGCAAATACTTAAAATATTGTAAGCTCAGGGGTATATACCGGCTTTGTCTTCTCAAACCAGTGTTGAGCTATATTTAACTTGATAACTTTCCATCTTGATAAAATAGGAAACAATCAAAATTTTATACATTTTAGATCCACCTTTGGTTGAAACTCTTTAACTTCTTCATCGAGTGTAGCTGACTAAAAAATTGTAATTAATTGGGGGGCACCGGGGTGGCTCAGTTGGTTAAATGCCCAACTTTGGCTCAGGTTTGGATCTCTGGGTCCTTGGATGGAGCCCTGGGTCAGGCTCCATGCTCAGTGGGGAGTCTGCTTGAGATTCTCTTTCTGCCCCCCCACTCATGCTCTTGCTCTCTATTTCTCAAATGACATCTTTAAAAAAATCTAATTAATTAGATAACTCAAGGACTTGGACCTTCAGTTACCTGTCTGCTGAAGAATTTAACAACTATAATCCTGAGAACAGTATGATTTAAACCCTTCAAAAGTCCCTTTCACATTTTATGTTCATGTAAACCTCTCTGAATCTTCACTGATTTTTTAAAAAGATTGCATCTAAACTTTGTAACTTTCTTCTACAAATTACAAGAATGAGGATCTTTATTCGTTATGTTGCATGAAGTGTAAGGAATTTTTAGGTTACTGAAACTATTGGCCCTTATTACTCTATCACTCTCCAGAGAGCTTAGGACAAGAACATGATATGACTCTTTGGGTCAGAACTGGACTCTGTGACTGGGGACTTTGTGTTGGTTGTCTTCTAAGAACTCACTATGAGCTCCTAGTCACTGTTTCTTCTACCAACTAGCAGCTAGAACCGCTGGAAGAATTAGGCCAGTAGAAATGCACTCAGGACAAATTAAATAATAGTTTTGAGATGTCTGATTCTATTTCATTTTATATTAAATTTCAAGACTTATTGAACTTCTCACCTCGTTTTTCACATACTTCTAGAAGAGTTCTGATGAATATCCTCCTGAGTGTAAATCTGATGTAACTGGCTTCATTTTCACAATTGCTTTTTCTGTTATTGTTTGTGTATGGACTTGGTAAAACTTTTTTTAAAAATATTTTATTTATTTGACAGAGACACAGCAAGAGAGGGAACACAAGCAGGGGGAGTGGGAGAGGGAGAAGCAGGCTTCTTGCTGAGCAGGGAGTCTGATGCAGGGCTCAATCCCAAAACCCCAGGATCATGACCTGAGCTGAAGGCAGATGCCTAATGACTGAACTACCCAGGTGCCCCAGACTTGGTCAACCTTGAAATCAAGTTCAGTACTACCTTACACTCCCAATCACTATCATCCCTTTCCCTTTCACTCTACAAGTCATTATTGAAAGACAGAGATTCTATCAAAATAAAGAAATCATTCAGCTTCCACTGAGAAAAAGAGAGTTAACAACTACTGGATCACAAGGGAGAATTTGAGAGATAAGTGAAACAATATTAGAATATTAGAATAACTGGGATCCCTCTCTATAAAAGAGAGGGGGTGAAGGTATATTGGAACAAATTATAGCAGAGAAATTCCTTAATTTGGGGTAGGAAACAGGCATCAAAATCCAGGAAGCACAGAGAACTACCCTCAATATCAATAAAAATAGATCAACACCCTGACATATAATAGTGAAATTTTTAAATCTCAGAGACAAAGAGAAAATCCTGAAAGTACCTCTGAACAAGAGGTCAGTAACCTACAAGGGCAGAAATAGTAGGCTGGCAGAAGACCTATCCATGGGGATCTGGCAGACCAGAAAGGACTGGTATGATATATTCAGGGTGGTAAATGAGAAAAATATGCAGCCAAAAATATTTATCCAGTTAGGATGTCACTCAAAATAGAAGAATTGGTAAAAAGCTTCCAGGACAAAAGGAAAAATTAAAGAATTTGTGATCACCAAACCAGTCCTACAAGAAATATTAGAAGGGATCCTCTAAGCAAAGAGAGAGCTCAAAAGTAACATAGACCAGAAAGGAACAGAGACAATATACAGTGACAGTCACTTTATAGGCAATAGGGTGACACTAAATTCATATCTTTCAATAGCTAAGTACCCCAATCAAAAGACACAGGGTATCATATTGGAAAGAAAAAAAAAAGACCCATCAATATGTTGTCTGCAAGAGACTTATTTTAGACCCAAAGAGACCTCCAGATTTAAAATGAGTGAGTCGTAAACAATTTATCACACTGATTGACATCAAAAGAAAACTGGACTGGCAATCCTTATATCAGACAAATTAGATTTTAAACCAAAGACTGTAGGGAAGGACACTATATCATAATTAAAGTGTCTGTCTAACAGGAAGATTTAACAATTATTAAGTATTTATGGTCCTAACATGGGAGCAACCAAATATATAAGCCAATCGAAAACAAAATCAAGGAAATATATGGATAATAATACAATCATATTAGGAGACTTTAACACCCCCCTCATTGCAATGGACAGATCATCTAAGCAGAAGATCAACAAGGAAATAAGGACTTTGAGTGACATACTGAACCAGAATGACTTCACAGATATATTCAGGACATTTCACCATAAAACAGAAGAATACCTGGAACTGGACGGTATTATGCTAAGCGAAATAAGTCAATCAGAGAAAGACAATTATCATATGATCTCTCTGATATGAGGAACTTGAGGGGCAGGGTGGGGGGTCGTGGGGGGTAGGGAGGGAAAAATAATGAAACAAGATGGGATGGGGAAGGAGACAAACCATAAGAGACTCCTAATCTCACAAAACAAACTGAGGGTTACTGGGGGGTGGGAGGGTAGGGATAGGGTGGATGGGTTATGGAGATTGGGGAGGGTTTGTGCTTTGGTGAATGCTGTGAAAGATGTAAGCCTGATGATTCACAGACCTGTACCCCTTGGGCAAAGAATAAAAATAAAATTAAAACAAACAAACAAACAAACAAAAAACCAGAAGAATACCCATTTTTTCTCTAGTGCACATGGAACATTCTCCAGACAAGATCACATACTGGATCACAAATCAGGTCTCAACAAGTACTGAAAGATTAGCATCATTCCCTGCATATTTTCAGACCACAATGCTTTGAAACTGGAACTCAATCACAAGAGGAAATTTGGAAAGCACTCAAAAACATGGAGGCTCAAGAGCATCCTACTAAAGAATGAATGGGTGAACCAGGAAATTAGAAAAGAATTTTTTAAAATCATGGAAACAAATGAAAATGAAAACACAACCTTTCAAATCTTTAGGATGCAGCAAAGGTTGTCCTAAGAGGGAAGTATATAGCAATACATGCCTCTCTTAAGACTTAACAGGAAAGGTCTCAAATACACAACCTTACCTTACACCTAAAGGACCTGGAGAAAGAACAGCAAATAAAGCCTAAATCCAGTAAGAGAAGAGAAATAATGAAGATTAAAGCAGAAATCAATGAAATAGAAGCCAAAAGAACAGTAAATAGATCAACAAAACTAGGAGCTGGTTCTTTGAAAGAATTAATTAGTTTGATAACCCCTGGCCAGACTTATCAAAAAGAAAAGAGAAAGGATCCAAATTAATAAAATCAGGAATGAAAGAGGAGAGATCACAATCAACACAGAAGAAATACAAACAATTATAAAAACATATTATGAGTAACTATATGCCAACAAATTAGGTAATCTGGAAGAAATGGATGCATTCCTAGAGATGCATAAACTAGCAAAACTGAACCAAGAAGAAATAGAAAACCTGAACAGACCCATAAGCAGCAAGGAAATTGAAGCAGTAATCAAAAATCTCCCAACAAACAAGAGCCCAGGACTGGATGGCTTCCCAAGGAAATTCTACCAAACATTTACAGAAAAAAATAATACCTATTTTTCTGAAGCTGTTTAAAAAAATAGAAATGGAAGGAAAACTTCCAAACTCGTTCTATGAGGCCAGAATTAGCTTGATCCCAAAACCAAAAACTCTACCAAAAAGGAGAATTACAGACCAATATCCCTGATGAACATGGATGCAAAATTTCTCTGCAAATTACTAGCTAATAGGATCCAACAGTTCATTAAAAGAATTATTCACCATGACCGAGCGGAATTTATTCCTGGGTTGCAAGGTTGGTTTAACATCCACAAATCAAACAATGTGATTCACAACATAAATAAAAGAAAGGACGAGAACCAAAAAAAGCAAAGTTGGCGGCATCACAATTCCAGATTTCAAGCTTTATTACAAAGCCGTCATCATCAAGACAGTATGGTACTGGCACAAAAACAGACACATAGACCAGTGGAACAGAATAGAGAACCCAAAAATGGACCCTCAACTCTATGGTCAACTAATCTTCGACAAAGCAGGAAAGAATGTCCAGTGGGAAAAAGACAGTCTCTTCAACAAATGGTGTTGGGAAAACTGGTCAGCCACATGCAGAACAATGAAACTGGATCATTTCCTGACACCACACACAAAAATAGACTCAAAATGGATAAAAGACCTCAATGTGAGAAAGGAATCCATCAAAATCCTCGAGGAGAACACAGGCAGCAACCTCTTCGACCTCAACCGCAGCAACTTCTTCCTAGGAACCTCACCAAAGGCAAGGGAAGCAAGGGCAAAAATGAACTATTGGGACTTCATCAAGATTAAAAGCTTTTGCACAGCAAAGGAAACAGTCAACAAAACCAAAAGACAACTGACAGAATGGGAGAAGATATTTGCAAATGACATATCAGATAAAGGGCTAGTATCCAAAATCTATAAAGAGCTTCTCAAACTCAACACCCATAAAACAAATAACCCAGTCAAGAAATGGGCAGAAGACATGAACAGACATTTCTCCAAAGAAGACATCCAAATGGCCAACAGACACATGAGAAAGTGCTCAACATCACTCGGCATCAGAGAAATACAAATTAAAACCACAGCGAGATACCACCTTACACCAGTCAGAATGGCTAAAATCAACAAGTCAGGAAATGACAGATGTTGGCGAGGTTGCGGAGAAAGGGGAACCCTCCTACACTGTTGGTGGGAATGCAAACTGGTGCAGCCACTCTGGAAAACAGTATGGAGATTCCTCAAAAAGTTGAAAATGGAGCTACCCTACGACCCAGCAATCGCACTACTGGGTATTTATCCTAAAGACACAAAGGTAGTGATCCTCAGGGGCACGTGCACCCGAATGTTTATAGCAGCAATGTCCACAATAGCCAAACTATGGAAAGAACCTAGATGTCCATCAACAGATGAATGGATAAAGAAGATGTGGTATATATATACAATGGAATATTATGCAGCTATCAAAAGAAACGAAATCTTGCCATTCGCAACGACATGGATGGAACTGGAGGGTATTATGCTGAGCGAAATAAGTCAATCAGAGAAAGACAATTATCATATGATCTCTCTGATATGAGGAACTTGAGGGGCAGGGTGGGGGGTTGTGGGGGGTAGGGAGGGAAAAATAATGAAACAAGATGGGATGGGGAAGGAGACAAACCATAAGAGACTTCTAATCTCATAAAACAAACTGAGGGTTACTGGGGGGTGGGAGGGTAGGGATAGGGTGGATGGGTTATGGACATTGGGGAGGGTTTGTGCTTTGGTGAGGGCTGTGAAAGATGTAAGCCTGATGATTCACAGACCTGTACCCCTTGGGCAAGTAATAAAAATAAAATAAAATAAAATAAAATAAAAAAAAAAGAAAGGACGAGAACCATATGATCCTCTCAATATATGCTGAGAAAGCATTTGACAGAGTACAGCATCCTTTCNAAGAAAGGACGAGAACCATATGATCCTCTCAATATATGCTGAGAAAGCATTTGACAGAGTACAGCATCCTTTCTTGATTAAAACTCTTCACAGTGTAGGGATGGAGGGAACATACCTCACTATCATAAAAGCCATATATGAAAAGCCCACAGTGAATATCATTCTCAATGGTCAGGAGCACAGTAGGGATGTCCACTATCACTACTGCTGTTCAAAATAGTACTAGAAATCCTAGTCTCAGTGATCAGACAACAAAAAGAAATAAGAAGAATCTGAATCAGCAAAGAAGAGCTCTCACTCTTTGCAGATGACATGATACTCTATATGGAAAACCCAAAAGACTCTACTGCAAAATTGGTAGAACTCATACAGGAATTCAGCAACATGGCAGGATATAAAATCAATGCACAGATATCAGTTGCATTCTTATACATTAGCAGTGAGACAGAAGAAAGAGAAATTAAAGAGTTGATCTCATTTACAATTGCACCCAAAACTGTAAGATACCTAGGAATAATCCTAGCTAAAAAGGCAAAGCATCTGTATTCAGAAAACTATAGAACATTCATGAAAGAAATTGAGGAAGACACAGAGAAATGGAAAAACATTCCATGCTCATGCTTTAGAATAACAAATATTGTGAAAATGTCTATGCTACCTATAGTAATCTACACTTTCAAAGAAATCCCTATCAAAATACCATCAACTTCTTGCAGAGAGCTCTAATAAATAATCCTAAAATGTGTATGGAACAAGAAAAGACCCTGAATAGCCAAAGTAATGTTGAAAAACAAAACCAAAGCTGGTAGCATCACAATTCTGGACTTCAAGCTGTATTACAAAGCTGTGATCATTAAGACAGCATGGTACTGCACAAAACCAGACACATAGATCAATGGAACGGGATAGAAAAACCCAGAAATGGACCCTCAACTCTATGGTCAACTAATCTTCAACAAAGCAGAGAAGAATATCTAATGGAAAAAATATTTTTTTCAACAAATGGTATTGAGAAAATTGGACAGCCACATGCAGAAAAATGAAACTGGGCCATTTCCTTACATCATACAAAAATAGACTCAAAATGGATGAAAGACCTAAATGTGAGAAGGAATCCATCAAAATCCTGGAGAACACAGGCAGCAACCTCTTCAACCTTGGCCACAGAAACTTCTTGCTAGACACATCTCCAAAGCAAGGTAAACAAAGGCAAAAATCAACTATTGGGACTTCATCAGATAAAAAGCCTTTTTCACATCAAAGGAAACAGTCAACAAAACCAAAAGACAACTAACATCATGGGAGAAAATATTTGCAAATGACATATCAGGTAAAAGACTATACCCAAAATCTTCAAAAAAAAACTTATCAAACTCAACACCCAAAGAACAAAGAATCCAATCAAGAAATGGGCAGAAGACATAGACAGTTCTCCAAAGAAGACAACCAGTGGCCAACAAACACAGGAAAAAATGCTCCACATCACTTGGTATCAGGGAAATACAAATCAAACCACAATGTGATATCAGCTCATACCAGTCAGAATGGTTAAAATGAAGAAGTCAGGAAATGACAGATGTTGGCGAGGATGTGGAGAAAGAAGAACCCTCCTACACTGTTAGTAGGAATGTAAGCTGGTGCAGCCACTCTTGAAAACAGTATGGAGGTTCCTCAAAAAGTTGAAGATAGAGCTACCCTATGACCCAGCAATTGCACTACTGGGTATTTACCCCTAAGATACAAATGTAGTGATCTGAAGGAGCACCTGCTTCCCAGTGTTTATGGCAGCAATGTCCACAATAGCCAAACTATTGGAAAGAGCCCAGATGTCTATTGGCAGATTAACAGATAAAGAAGTTGTGGTATATATCTACAATGGAATATTATGCAGCAATCAAGTAAACAAAATCTTGCTATTTGCAAGGACATGGATGGACCTAGATGGTATTAGGCTAAGCGAAATAAGTCAATCAGAAAGACAATTACCATATCATTGCACTGATATGTGGAATTTAAGAAACAAAACAGAGGATTGTAGGGGAAGAGAGGAAAAAATAAAACAAGAGGAAACCAGAGAAGGAGACAAACCATAAGAGACTTTTAATCACTGGAAACAAACTGATGATTGCTGGAAGGGAGAGGGGTGGATGGATAGGGTAACTTGGTGATAGACATTAAGGAGGGCATGCAATATAATGAGCACTGGGTATTATATAAAACTGATGAATCACAGGTCTGTACCTCTGAAACCAATAACACATTATATGTTAATTAATTGAATTTAAATTAAAAAATGTTTTTAAAAAGAAGAAAACAGAAATCATTCAATTTCCAAAATTCATTACAAAAAAATAAGGTTTTGTGACACCTGGGTAGCTCAGTCAGTTAAGCGTTTGCCTTAGCTCAGGTCATGATTCCAGGAACCTGGGATCAAGTCCCACATTGGGCTCCTTGCTCAGCGGGAAACCTGCTTCTCCCTCTGCCTACTGCTCCCCCTGCTTGTGTGGTCTTGCTCTCCCCTTCCCTTTCTCTCTGACAAATAAATAAACAAAATCCTAAAAAAAAAAAAAGAAAGAAAAGAAAATCAGGTTTTGACGTCTCTTCCTAAATTCTCTCCTCTATTTCTCAAAACAGTCCTCATGTTTCTTAGGAGGCAGTTCATATATGTGAGAAGAATTGTAGTGGTAAAAGAATAAACTTTGTTTTTCTAACTGCAAATAAATTTTATTGGTCATATTATGCTAATGTATCATTTTACTTGGCTTGAATGGACAATTCCTCCTTTCTCCCAGCTACTATAAAAAGGGATGCCTTAATATGAATTAATCTGGAATTAACATCACTGTATTTGATTATGTTGTCTAAAATAAGTCATTTCACTTGGCTACTTTTGGGCATGTTATGCAAATAATTAGTCCCAGAGGATACTTCAATAAATTTATTTAAAATAATATTTTATATAATTTTATTAAGGGAAATGCTCTATGGTTATTTTAAGCAACTGGTAAACCTTTATTTTAACTTTCCAAGCTAAACCACTGAGGCCAAAGCTTCTTAAGCATCTATAGTAAAGGACTTCTTTGTTGTTGTTCTTATTTAATTTTCACGCAATCATATACTAATACTTTGTGGATTCACTGATCATGTGTTTGGGTGGCATGAGAATATGGAATTGATACATAAGACTATTAGTGCTTATACCCATTTTCTGTACTTCTATCACTGTGGACTGGTAGCAGTTTGCAGATCCCTATGAGTCCATGCACCATTTTCAGAATGACATTGATGGAGGCTATTATCTCTGCAGTAGAACTTTGGGGAATTGATCAATAGGTTGTTTTTATATTACAGCAAAATTATAGTATGTGTTCAGGAAAGATTCATCTCTCCCTAAAGGAAAACTTTTAGCCCTGCTTTATAGAAGTGAGATGTTCATTTATTCAAGATGGAATTGTGGTTAGGTTCTGGATTTTTTTAAGAAAGTGTGTCAACACAGCCATTTACTAATTTAGTCTGCCATTTCTTATGCCACAGAATACTGTGCATATAATCTGGTGCTTTGGCAGAGAATGTAACTTTGGAATCCAACTCTTGTCAAAAGTCTCTATAGAAGAAATTATTATAACTTCTAGATCTCTTTTAGATATTCCAGGTTGTAATTGAAATTTTGTTTGTTCATTTGTTTTTAGCTTTGACTGAGTCATATCACCAAATATCTGATATGGGTCAACAGCAGTGCCTTGGCTTCTAGAAAATTCATTTAACTAAGGTAATTATAAATCATGGCCCTGGCTTATATTTAGAGATGCTATAAAATATTAATAGCAAGTTTGTAGTACATTCTTTTCAGGGATTTTTTTTTACATTATCCATTTAGTATTCTCTATTGGAAAATTCATGTAAAGAATTAAACTGATTTCATATTCGTAGAGAAGGCCCTCTTTCACAAGTTACTATTTTAGGCCTAATGCACTTCACTATGTACAAGAATGAGTTGTTAATCTGTCTAGTCCAGGTTCAGATGTTATGGGAACACTGTTCATTTCTCTATGCAGGAAATCAGTATTAAATGCATACTATATGCTAAGCATGGTACTGAGTCCTGCTAATTTGATGGTGAATAAACTAGACATATTTTTTGCTCTCAAAGAGTAAAGAGTCTAGCTGGGGAGACAGACATATAGTCAAGTAATAAAACAAATAAATATAAAATATGACTTTGATAAGTACTCTAAAAGGAAGGTACATTTTTATTGAAGTGTATTTAATTATTGAACTTACTTAACCAAAAGTGATGTAAGCATGTTCCTTTCTTCCATTTCCTTATTCTATGCTACTAGGTAATGACAGCAGTTTGGCTTAATACAGATGCAAATAAATCATCCCTAAGATAATAGCACTCTGTATGGTGGGTGATGTTCTAAAAAGAGACAACATCATCTGGGACAATATTCTCTGAAAGTAGAATACTTTCAAGTAGTTGGTGTACTGGTGGATTTTGGCTAATGTGAATGTTTGTTACCATATGTGCCTGGAGTGTTACCAGAGACAGTAGCCTGGGGGTTGGTGGTGGACAGGCTAGGTAGTAACTTCAAACACAGTAAGGATAGAGACTCCCTTCTAGGGGGCCAGCACTCGTATAGACCAATACTCAAGGCCATCTTCTAGAGCTGAGGGGTCCATACGGACATGGGAAAATCTTTAGTTAGAATCAGAAATTTTTGTCACCAAGTCAGTTTTTCTTCAGCTGTAGCTACAAATCATGAAGGCCAAGTTTAATACTGATAGAGCTCTTTTGTAGGAAGATTTGGGGTTTTGGATTATTAGTACTGAACCTCAGTAGGCAACACCAGATTGACTAGATTCTTCCTCTCTTCAACTTGTTGACAAGAATCATGTTAACCTTTACATTTTATCCTGTTTCTCGGCCTTGGCTGGGGGAGTGGTGAAGTCAGGTCCTGCTGGAGCAACAAAATCAAAGTGGGAGAGAATATGTATGCTGCTACTAGGGTAGTGAAGCCTATGCAAGAACTAGGGAATTAAATTCTGAGGAAAGATGAGATCAGAGCATAGCATCTGGCCAAGGTAGTTGCTTCCCATTGGCCCTCAAATAGTTCCAGTTTGGGAATGGTCAAGGAGAAAGATCCAGCGATAGGATACCTTGGAGCTTCCTCAAGGTTTAGGGGAGAGCAAAGGGCAGCACGACTAAACTGTGGAAATAAAAATCATAAATGTAAAGAAACAATAATTTCTGCCTGGTTAAAATAAAAATATATTACAACTGTTGATGATAATATCTTGGAATAAAGTGGGTTTGTAAATATTCTCCAAACCATGACCACAAATTTGTTAGAGAATTACCCAAGAAGAACAAAGGCCTTGTTCAGATATAATCCTTATGGATTCTGTAATTTATCATTATGATTTTTGCATTGCTATATCTTTTATCAAGAAGATCAGACTCTCCTCTCACTTTGAACTGATAGCTACAAAGGTTCTGTTGCTCTCCCTTAAAATATACCCTTTGAACTATAAGCTATGATCACAAACAAAGCTTGTATGTTAGAAAATTGTATTTGTTTACTTACATTTATAGACTCTATTTGTCACTGGTAATTTAATTTTCTCACTAACCTTGTGATAATTAACCTATGGGCTATGACGTCATGGTCTTGTCTTTATTTAACCTACCAATGTAAAAACTGTGTAAATTTTCTTGTTAGTTAGAAGGACACCTTAGATCTTGGGTCTGTTTTTCTTTTCTCCTCCTGATCATGTAGGGAAATCAGTATGATGGCCTGTGGCAGAGATCATTCCTTTTCCATAATATCCACTCTCCTTTTTACCTTAGTAACAGAATTCCAACTTTATTCAGTCAGTGATTGTCTAGTTAGCTAGGAATTGTTTGTGTTTTCTAAGCATTATTAAGAAATAAGGACCATTATATACTCGTTTGTCTCTTGATAAACAAGAAATTATCACGGATTATTTTAACTTTGGAAATGTTTAAAGAGTTACATTTAATTCCGAGGATTATTTAGTTTTCAAGCTTCATAATGCCAGATAAAAGTCTTCGATTTACCCTGACTTCTGAATGAAATCTGTGGAGCTGAACTAAGCCGAAAAAGAAAATTGTGAAGGAAAGAATATTGGACTTTTATATTTTACTACTTTAATTTATAAGGAGACCGAATTTTCATTTTCTGTGTGGTAGAATGACAATAGAATATTGTTCATTGTATTCAGACTTGGGAAAGTGTTCCATTCTTATATTTGGAATGATAATGGCTGATTGTGTGCCTGAAACATTTGTTATTTTTGTCCATCTGGGTATCACTTCTCCCTTCACTAACAAAATGCTCCTGTTTTGCTTTATTGAGACATCCTTCTCTAATTCTCAGGCCATGTGATTGGGAGGGGCTGATCTACTCCTCCACCCCAGAGCAGAGGCAATTCCAAGTCCTGGCCAAGCAGAGTCATGGGGTTATTGTTTCAGAGGTAAGCATGTGACATAGCCTTCAGGTTTTCTATCTTACGGAGTCCAGAGTACTAACTGTTATTACACAGGAAAAATCTGTCTTTCAGGATTAATAAGGTGGAAAGATGTGCACACTGAGACAATATTGATTATCTTTTTAATGGCATGGGAAGAACCTGCTTCTGAATTAAGTCAATACAAAGGTGGAAGAACTACAAGATGGAGAACAACTAAGCCCTGATGTCATATTTCGCAGCACACATAGGAAGCTGTGCCACATCTGTTTTTTTCCCCCCCAATCAAGTGACACAATAAATTCCTTTCTTCGCTTAAACTTCATTTGGGATGATATTTGGTTACTTGTAATTGAAAGAATGGATTTGCCTAACACAGATCTGTTCACTGTAAAACTCATTGTTGAGAGCCATGTTGGAACATGTGGCTGACATAAACTGAGATTTGAAGTAGAAAAGGAAGAAAATTTAATCCAGTATTAAATATGTTGCAGAGTTAAGGGGTTTGATGTTTATTCTGACATACTTCAGAAACTTGGTGGGAAAAAATCTAATTTACCACCTCACTATACCTTGGAGGCAACCAAAGAGGTCTTCTCTTACAAGAGACACCATTTCCCTGGTTGAAACTTGACTTAGCTATAAATAGATATATATTAAAATAGCATAAAAATGAGAGAGCACAAGAGAAGGCTGGGATGTTAGGCTGTCCTCAGGCCACACTTATCTCTGCTGAAACCTCTCTTAGCCCCATTGAAGGAGATAGACCTGTTAGTTTCTTTCATCAGTCAGTGTACAGAGCAGGTAGCCAGGCCACGCTATTTGTGGGTGGAGTTACTGGGCAATGAAACTCTGTGCACATCCAAGTTCAGCTTCTAACCTCTATTCCACTTCCTAGTTTCATGCAGCTTGTGGGTTTATTACTGGGAAGGCTCTCAGGATGTGGTCATTTCATCTGCTCTCTTTCTCCCTTTTTATCTCTCATCAACTGCTATAATATATTTTTATTTTAACCAGGCAGAAATTATTATTTCTTTACATTTATTTTTACATTTTACATTTACATTTTTATTTCCACGGTTTAGTCGTGCTGCCCTTTGCTCTTCCCTAAACCTTGAGAAAGCTCCAAGGTATCCTATCGCTGGATCTTTCTCCTTGACCATTCCCAAACTGGAACTATTTGAGGGCCAATGGGAAGCAACTACCTTGGCCAGAGGCTATGCTCTGATCTCACCTTTCCTCAGAATTTAATTCCCTAGTTCTTGGATAGGCTTCACTACCCTGGTAGCAGCATACATATTCTCTCCCACTTTGATTTTGTTGCTCCAGCAGGACCTGACTTCACCACTCCCCCAGCCAAGGCCGAGAAACAGGATAAAATGTAAAGGTTAACATGATTCTCGTCAACAAGTTGAAGAGAGGAAGAATCTAGTCAATCTGGTGTTGCCTACTGAGGTTCAGTACTAATAATCCAAAACCCCAAATCTTCCTACAAAAGAGTTCTATCAATATTAAACTTGGCCTACATGATTTGTAACTATAGTCGAAGAAAAGCTGATTTTTTTGTCACTATTGTTACTTATGTGAAAAAGAAATGGTATGTTTATACAACAAGAATGAAGTCAATATTTTTTTTTCTTTTTACATTATCTTCCTGGAAGTTGAAAGCCTCCAGGCTTAATTTTGTATATGTGAAGAAACTTTAGGCTTCCCTAATCTGTTTTCATAAGGCGGCACTTAAGCTATCATTGGGTTGAATTCTCATGTAGAAGCTCGGCTGGGGAAGAATTCACTTCTATATTTATTGAGGTTGTTGGCAGAATTCACGCTCATGTAGCTATAGGACTGAGAGGACACTTTTTGCTGCTTGTCTGCGCAGGCTGTCCTCAGTAGCTAGAGGTTGCCTGCAATTCTCTGCCACATAGTTCTCTCCAGAGGTACTTCAAATTGTGGCTATTTGCTTCATGGCCGGCAGAGCAGTGTCTCCTATTAGTCCTCTAAGGAATTTTATATGACATAGTATAACGATGAGGATGACATCCCATTATATTCACTATATAATGAAACCTAACCAAGGGATGGATATCCCATTATCTTTGCTAGATTAAACTAGCTAGAAGAAAGTCGCAGTTTTGTCAGGTACTTAGGCGATTTTGCAGAATGTAATACAAAGGGGTAGAGATCATGGGGGTCATCTTAGAATTCTTCCTACCATAATCAGTATTTCCCAAAGTATATTTCATTGAAGATTATTTTTATAGTATATTCATTAAGAATCTTTTTAAAGTAACAGACTGCAAATGTCAAAAGACTGATTCAAATCATCTTAGGAAAATATGTAAAAAAGTGATTTTATTTTCTCATGGACTTAAAATGTTAGCTTTAGGCAGAGGACAGGAAAACAATGTGATTAGGAGTAAGAAGGATTCTGCCTCAAAAACACTTGATATGGGCACCTGGGTGGCTCCGTGGGTTAAAGCCTCTGCCTTCGGCTCAGGTCATGATCTCAGGGTCCTGGGATCGAGGCCCACATCGGGCTCTCTGCTCACCAGGGAGCCTGCTTCCTCCTCTCTCTCTGCCTGCCTCTCTGCCTACTTGTGATCTCTCTCTCTCTCTCTCTCTCTCTCTGTCAAACAAATAAATAAATAAAATCTTTAAAAAAAACCACTTGATATAATAAATAAAAGGGTATCTCAAAAAGGGGAAGTCATGAACGCTTGATGGCAATTGGGAAAAGATCTGATAGAGGAATTAACCATCATGCAGAATGTGCTGAGGTTAGGCTCAAGGGCAGTCCACTTGCACTCCCCATGACTGACATTAAATCTAAAAAGACTCTGTCATGTGCAAAATGAGAAAGGAAGAAAACAGACTTATGTCCTTCTACCCTTTCATGTTGTCCTGTATCAATAAAACATTATCTCTCTTACTTTTCTGTTTGTAAATCTCATTATTTTTTCTTCTATGATAATCTTTGCTTATCGTATCCTTGTCTACTATGCACCTGAAAAACTCTCATTCATTTTTTGGTGACTCAGTGTGGTAACTCTAAGATGTCTTCTCTAACCTCTGCCTGTCATTTAGGTGGAGTTGGGTACCACAACCCACGTGTCCATAATTGGCAGATATTGTTAGTAAGTTTAGCCAGCCCCCATTTCAATCCCCTTCTTCCTTGATACCTCTGGCCAGTTGTGGTCATATGACATGGCTCTTGTGAATAAGACTTAATTATATTTTAATCTGGGGGTAGTTGATTTCTTGAGACAAGAATCCTCCCTTTTCTCATGGTATTCCTTTTTTTTTCTTTTTTTTTTTTTTAAAGATTTTATTTATTTTATTTGACACAGAGAGAGAGAGATCACAAGTAGGCAGAGGCAGGTAGAGAGAGAGGAGGAAGCAGGCTCCCTGCTGAGCAGAGAGCCCGATGCGGGCCTCGATCCCAGGACGCTGAGATCATGACCTGAGCTGAAAGCAGAGGCTTTAACCCACTGAGCCACCCAGGCGCCCCCCCCTTTTTTTTTTTCTTTGAACACATACATAATGGCAGGGGCTACATTAGCAGTCTTATGAGCATAATAGGAATGACAAAAAACTCACAGAGACCTGATCTCTGTTATGCTTAAGATGATGGAGCAGCCTAGCAACCAACTGTACTCACAGGTAAAACAAAAACAAAACAAAAACCAACCTTTAATTGTTTGAATTGGGCTCTTTATTATAGTTGGGCTCTTATTACCCACAGCCAATAGGATCCTAAATGAAATATAGTTTTATGTATTTCTAGGTGATAGCACTAATTACAAACTGAGTTATTTAATTTTTTTACCTATCCTATGGTACCATGAAGGAACTCCTTCATATTGTAAATGTTACTTTGTTATTTCTATCCTATTCACTGTAGCATCTAAAGTCTTAGAAGCATACCTAGCACATACTAAACATTGAGAAAATATCTGTTAAATGTTTTATCTTCCAAACTTTAACAGTGAATATGGAGAGAATAATGTATTCTTGTTAATCAGAATGAAAGATTTCTAGTGGTATGACTTATCTAGGTTTTTTCACTGTCAACTTACTTATTTAGCATGTTGTCAGCAGTTTAGAAATAAAGGAAAGACAGGTGAATACAATCTATAGGTGTTGGAAGGACTGTAGCTATAGCTAAACTCTCAGACGATAAAAGCAGAGTTGAAAATGAAATACAGAAAAACTGGGGAAAATCTCTTATCCTAGATGTAGTAAGATCAGTAGGGACAAATGAACCTAGCACTTAGACACACACACACACACACACACACACACACACACACAAAGTTCAAACCTATGGTTTTGGATTCAGAGTAGATCAGAAGCAAAAACTAATAAACCCAAACCTGTTTGCTGAACATTAGGCACGTCTAAGTTAAATCAGATGAAAAAGCATTGACAGGATGAAGAATGTTTAACTTGGGGATGATGATTCTTGTAGATATGGAAAAGGTAAGGAGAAAGAGTGTTTACAACATGTGACATATTTGAAGCAGGTTCTTGTAGGAGATAAGTTAGATTTATTCGATGCAGTTTCAAAAGGACTAAGAGAAAAATCTGGAGCAAAGTGTGAAAACCTCAGGTTGAGAAATTGGAGCTCAACATTAGGAAGATGTTATCAATACAAAATTTTCAAAAGTAGATTTGCCTTGTGAGGCCCAGAGCTGTGCTGACTGACAGTGCATTGTCATGTAACCACCTGTTAAGGATAAGGACAGAGAGTTTCCTGCTTTGGTTAGGAGCTTGACTAACTTGCCTGTGTAGATGTTTTCCTTTAGGTTAAACCAATTTGATAGATTCTTTTCTTTTGTTCCACAGGATGGCATTTTAGAGTATCTTCTGAAATAAACTAACAAGGTAGTGGTAGTTATGGGGTGAGGATTTGTCAACTATATTATTTTTTAAACTTGGTTTTTGTAACACTAATTTTCCTATCCTGTTACTTCCTTATCTCGGGATAAAAGTGTATCTAACACTACCTGCTGGTGTTGGATGACAGAAATTCTGTGGTACATGCCTATTTCAGGTGTGTGTTGGCAGCTGCTTAGACACAAATGTAAGCATGTCCACATTCTGAGAGGTGTTGAACTAGAGGTGATGGTATGCATGCCTGCAGGATTATAGCATCTTTTTAATTTGGCTTGTACAGTTTTGGACTTTTTCAAACTTAATGCTTTCAAAAGTGTAATCAGCAGTGGACAAAAGGGAGTTGGCCACAAGTGTTCTAGACCCTATTGTATTTCATTCTCTCATGAAAGTGTGGGCTTGGGGTGCCCAGGTGGCTCAGTTGGTTAAGCAGCTGCCTTCAGTCCAGGTGATGATTCCAGGGTCTTGGGATGGAGCCCCGGATTGGGAGGTCACTGCTCAGCGGGGAGTCTGCTTCTCCCTTTCCTTCTGCCTGCTGCTCTGCCTACTTGTGCTCTCTCTCTATCTCTCTGTCAAATAAATAAATAAAATCTTTATAAAAATGGATTATAAAAGCTCTACATTAAAAAAAAGAAAAGAAAAGAAACTGTGGGCTTTTGCAATCCGCTTCATCTTCCAGGGATAAATTTGAAATATGCAGAATAGAGATGAGTTATTGATCTGATGACCCATGTGTTAGTATTCCTGGTCCTCACTGCCTATACCTAAGCCATATTAGCCATATTTCAAGTGTTCACTGGCCAGATATCACTAACAGCTAATGTATTTCACGTTGTTGGCCTAGACCTTTAAGGGAGCCCCATAGGAATGACACATAAACTTCGAGGAGTTTGCCATGTGAACAAAACCTCATTCTTAATGCTACCTCTTCTCTCTTTCCTCAGTATCTGTCTTGGGTTATCTATCTATCTATCTATCTATCTATCTATCTATCTATCTATCTATCTATCTATCTATACCTATCATCTACCTATTACCTTTCTATCATTTATTTTTAATAGTCTTTAAGTTTTCTATGGTCCTTTTCCCTCTCTTTCCAAAATAATTTTCCCCATTTTTGGAAACCATTGATTTCCAAGTCCACTCTTGCATCTCATCAATTTCAGAACAGCAGTTTAGTCTGTTTTGTTCACTGCTATATCCCCAAAACCTAGAAAAGTTCCTAACATGTAGATAAGAATTAAGAAAAATTAGTCAAATGATTGAGTAGATAAATGAATGATTTCATGCTCCAGATTAAACCATGGGTTGAAAGTGTTTCTAGATTTAACAGATTTCTTCACTTATTTGGGGAGAAGAGTGATCTCTTGGATAGAGAAGGGGCAAGAAGATGATCCAACTTGGATCATCTTGGGTTCATGATGGAGAATTAAATGATTTATATGATTTTATGAATTATATGATTTATATGATTATATGAATTATGATTTTCATCAACATTTTCTAATCCTCCAAGGAAAATTTTTAAAAATTTTAATTTTTAAAAAATACTACAGTGTAGTCCTACATTGTAGAGATTAATTTCCTCTGTCTGATAATCCTATTCCACCTGTTAACATAATTTTGATCTAATTACCAAGAGATATTGCTGTTTTCCTGATGCAGGTTATGTTACAAATCCTCTTTAATTAATTCGAAGATAAAGGGTCTGCTGCTAATGGTGATATCTTGTTATAGTGCTAAAATAAAGGCTAAGCTTATCAAATATATTATATATATATATATCTTGAGGACTTTAACCCTTTTCCATTACCAGCTTAGCCCAGCGCCTTAAATGTAATAGTAGGCAGTCCACAGACATTGTTCAATCATTCAGCAAAGCCAAGCAGTGCTTTAATCACATAGAATACCTCAGTCAATAGAT
This sequence comes from Ailurus styani, assembly GCA_002007465.1. NCBI lineage: Eukaryota > Metazoa > Chordata > Mammalia > Carnivora > Ailuridae > Ailurus > Ailurus styani. The sequence goes on from LNAC01001094.1 coordinate 58,897, forward strand.
TAAATGAAAATCCTTGCCCTCATGGAGCTTACATTTAAGTAGAAGGATAGGAAGAAAGAAAAATAGTAAGCCACAATCACAATAAATGAGGAAAAAAATACACTTTATTACACAGTGATCAATGTAAAGGGGGAAAAAAGTAGAGCAGGAATAAGGAATTGTTTTGGGGGAGGGATGGGTTGTAACTTGAAGTAGGCAATGAATTAAAACATTGTAACTGAGGTCCCTATGCTCTGATCTCATACAATATATTATTATTTAAAAAGAGAAAGGTAGAGTAATACTATGTACACATTATTTACATGTATAAAATGTAACTGAGTATTTTTTAATAAGAAATTTTATTTGTATAATACTACTAGGCAGCCCTTTAGCTTGGATGAGACTGAACTGCTATTAGATGAGAGGTAATGATAGAGGGCTATGCAACCAACTGGGGAAAGTATAAAAAAGGAAAATATATACGCCTTACTCAGTAACCTTTATTTAGAAAAGAATAGAAAAGAGCATGTCAACCGACTTTGAGGGGTTTAATAAATACGTTGCAAATACCAATTATGATAAACCAATAATGACAGTGATGTAAAGAGGGAAGAATTATAAAATTATATTTTAAAAGGACATATAACATATAACATCAGAATTATAGATATTTAGAAAACAGTAATGAAGAAAGAGGGGCTATATCAACTTAGAGATTAGAGACATTAAATGGGGCTCTTCAGATTATATGTCACAAATAAATCATAGGAACAAGTAGCCACCCAGATTTATTCACATTCATAACCATATAAAAATTAACTTTTTAGCCGCATTACATTAGGAGAGCCATTAAGTTGAAAATAAAAGAAAGAGAAAGCAGCATGGTCAAAGACATTACAGCGATCTTTAATCATAGATGTGAATTTGGTCTCAAGTCTGGCACTCACAAGTGGCCTCCCATGTTTGCTGCCATAAATGAATTGGTTGTACCAAGTGCTCAGTAAGATCATTTCTAACTCAAGAATTACATGGCCCAAGCATGCCCAGAGATTTTTCTGGATTATCTTAACTAAAAGAAATTGTAACCTGGGTTTAGAGAACTGGATTGATGCAATTGAAAATCATATATTCTCCATCATGAACCCAAGATCACGCAGCTGTTTATCAGCATGAATTTTGCTTTTAGTTGGCCCCTTAGGCAATTTGAAGTTTTTATTTCATTTCTGTTATCAATTTTTCCTATAATTATGTTGGAAATGTAATGGTAGAGGATTAGGTGGGCATAAAGCTATAGGGTTTGTCCTGATGCAAAAACACATTTGTAGAAGTTTTTTTTTTTATCCTAAATCAAATAAGTAACAGAGAAATATCAGTACCCTTAGTCATAATAGCCTCAATACCAGGGACTTAACAGTAAATTAGTGGGATACGAAAAATAAAAAGCTCTGATATAAAGACTTGAAATAGTTTCAGCTCATCATTATGTTGTCTTAACGTTCCTCAGGACAGTTCCACTTTCAAGGTGCCAGTGTGAAGAGTTCTATGGACATAATCTCCAGCAAAAGTCGTGAAAAATATATGACATCATCCAACCCCTTAAAGTGTCTGGAAAAAAAACACAAGGGTATACAGCAAAGAAGCAAAGGAAGAAACATGTATTCAGTAAAACCCACTAAAGCGTGATAAGATGCTATATGGGAGCATCTGTGAACCACAGCCCACCTTCCCTTTCTTCCCCCTTCTAGCTCGGATTAACAGAAGCTTCATCTTGGGTGCGTGTAGCCAAGAAGATGGACCTCCTTGTCTCCTCAGCTCCAGTCAAAGCTTACTTTAGCACATTCCAGGGACAATCACCAGCATTTCTCATTCTCTCCAAGTACGAGTTGAAGAGACAAAATTCCTGGTGAGTATCGCTGAGAACTTAGGGGCTGGCTACCTTCTTCTACTCTGCCCCCAGCCATAGGCTGTAGACCCTACTACATTCAGGGAAGGCTGAGAATACTTGGACCAAGACGGCCCTTAGTCTGGCTCCTTCACAGGACGCAGGTGCCATGACGGGAGAGGCAAGTGGAGAAATCCAGAGGCTAGAACCACGTCCATTGACCAGAACAGTGGCTCACAGTTTGTCCGAGAGGCAGCTCATGAGAAAAGAAAGCTCTGTGGCTCTTCCTATAGGAACAGTCAATTCATGGATTTATAGAATAAGAAGAAGATCATACGGTCTTCACAATAGGCACTAAAAAAGCATTTAGTGAATTAAACAATGATTTGTAATTTAAAAAATTGGGAAACAAAAACTAGGATAAAATTTCCTTATTCTGGTATAACTTTTCTAAAAGAGAAAATCCTATGGCATTCATTATATTAATGGTGAAATGTTGAAATCTATTCCTCTCCTACGAGGAAGGGAAAACAAGAATGCCCTCTATTATGACTATTCATTATTGTGCTTGACACACTAGCCACACAATAAAGCAAAAGTAAATATCCAAACACATACATAAATAATAGTGGAAAGTAGAAAACAATTTGCCATTGACTCATGGATAATTTTATCATATACATAGAAATCCAAAAGAATCTGTAAATAAGGTATTAAAAGAAATACATGCATTTAGCAAGATCGCTGGATAGAACTTTACATTTATAAAGTTTATTTTATGTAACAACAAAAAATTTTAAATTTTGAAGAATTCACTGAAAGAATAGAAATATATTTTCTACTTTCAAAATGAAGAGCAAGAACAGAATACAATGTAATGATTCTGAAGACTACCAAAGACTGCTGTCAAGGAAAGGAGACTGAAAATTAGCAATGACTCAGGAGGTGGGACAGGGTCATTTGTACACCTGCCCTCTGCTCTATTTCTAATTTTCTATGGTTCTGTATCACAGAGGGCTGGATGCCTGAAAACTACCTTCCAGACTTTTCTTTGCCAGCTGGCTTCTCTTAGGCTCTGACAATGTGGCAACGGCCCTGGCAGGTGATTGGAAAATGGCTGGGAGAGAGAAGCCAAAACCCCACACCTTTTTGGGGAAATGAGGAGGGGAGAGCTCTCAGCAGAGTCTTCAGCAGCAGTGGCAAAGGGTGATGCGGGAGCACCAGGTTCCTTCCCAGGCAACAGGGGTTCTGCGGGGAAGAGCAAAGCCGCAGTAGCGGCAGGTGCCTCAGCAGTCCTGGCTAACCTGCCCTGCCCCCTTTGGCCCCTGTGACAACTAGGAAGAATTGGGTCCCAAGGCTCCTGCACTAGCAACAGGAGAATGGGCCGTGAATTTCTGCAAGGCAGCCTCAGCGGTGCTTCTGAAGAGTACTGGCTGCAGAGGGAGTCCGGCAGCTGCAGCTGGGCAGTGACTTTGTCCTTCAGGTGATACCATGTCCTCGCCGTTCCTGCAGCCTAGGATCGCGGTGGCTCACCGCAGAGGCTAATCATTGATGAACTTATCCTCTTCTAACTACTCCAGCCCTTCTGAAACCTTTTGCACATTACTTCCTGTCTTAAACTTCCTCCAGGTGAAATATCAATTGAAGCTTCTGTTTTCCTGACTGAACAGTGATACTGATACAGAATGGGAGTATAATACTGCACAAACCAAGCCCGTTTTTCTTTCATATTTTCTTCCACATTTACTCAGATTTAATTTAATTTAGTAGTATTTATTTTTAAATTTACATATCTTGAATAAGTTCTCACACTGATTTAATACATACCATGTTAAGCAAATTGAAAAATTGCATAATAAAATAGATCTCAAATAGATATAAGAATCTTATATCAAGAAAAATATTGCATTTTGTACTTTGTGTTTTACAGTATTAAAGTACAGTAAGTCCTTCTGGAATTTAACACATGGAGTACAAATAATAAATTAAGATAAGCACCATATGATAAGTAAATAGATTTTTCTTTCTCCTAAATATTTCTTGGGGCACATATAGAGAAGAAAATATGATTATAATTTTTAAAATTTATTTCTAAAATTTATTTATTCATTTTTCAGAGAGAGAGAGCCTGCGAGCAGGGGGAGGAGTAGAGAGAGAAGAGAGAGAGAATCTCGAGCAGACTCCCTGCTGATTGTGGAGCCTGGCCTGGGGCTTGATCCCAGGACCCTGAGATCACAACCTGAGCAGAAACCAAGAGTCGAATACTCAACTGACTGAGCTGCCCGGGTGCCCCTGATTATTTTAGAGTTGAAATCTTTCATAATATTGTTTCACCAGAATTCAGGCTTCGTATTTTGATTTTTTTTATGAGTTGTCACAATGTACCTATTACTAAGTATTGTATTTCCTGATTATGTTTAAATTATGATAGTTTATTTCTCTATTGAGTTTCAAGGAACGTGATATGATTCACTATGTATACTTAGGAGTTGTTATAATTACAGAGGGAAACAACACATACAAAAATGAAAACATAATTTTAGATGTAGGAAAAAAGCTTTACTTTTACAAACACTTATCGGTGAAACGTGTGACACAGCAGGAGAGAAGGAGGATGAAAACAACTTATATGAGAATGGGCTTCTGTAGATTTCTGACTAGAGAAGTTCTCCGCATTGAGAAATAATAGATATTTGTATAAAATAGCTCTTTAACCCAAGATTTTTTGAAGATGACTGAAAAATTTGTTAAGAGTGATTAAAACCTCAATCCGAATTAGAACCATACATTTTACTACCCATTAAATTAAGCATCCAGAAATTATATGTATTTGCACATAGATAGATGATATTTTGATACGGGATTTTTTTTTTTTGCACTTCCTCATTTATGGCCAATCCCCTATTGGATCAATATAGATTACCTTCAGAGGCTATAATGTAGAGGAAAACAGTGTGTCCTCTGGATGTCACCTGTGGGACTTCAATTCCTGGTTTCATTACCAGCTGTGCTGTCTTGGGTGAGTTCCTTAATCTCCCTGTACTTCAGGAATGTCACTGTTAAACGTTATGAGTGTAAGATTGTTAATACACACAACTACTTAGCAAGATGTCTGCTACAGTCTCTGTATATCACCACATTAAGATTCTTATCACTGGCATGGACAGGACAAAATAGTCAGAGTCAACCCTTTGCACTTTAGAATAGATTCTGGAAGTCCATTTCATAGTTTATATAATTAACACTGGGCTTTCACTTGCAAAGGACAAACACTTGAAAGCAGTTTTCTAAATTCCATAATCTTTCCTTTAAACATCAGGAGCAAAAGTTTGGAGGATGGAACATGAAGTTTTTCCTACATACTATGAAACAGGAAGGATGATTTAGGAGAAATTTCCTGCTGAACAGAGATGAGATGAAAGTCCCTCCAGCTGAAGGAAAGCAGAGAAGAGGACATTCAGGCTTCAAAGTGGAGCCTACTTCCATGTCTTTTGTAATTTCAAGAGAGGGCATATGTTCTCTGTTGTCACATGGGAGGCAAAGCTTCATAATGCTCCCCAATTGGGATGACCAGGAATTTTACATGAAAGTTTTTCATTTCCAGGTGGAAAGAGCACTTACATATTCTATTATATCCCAAAGTTTGGAAATCCGTGGTATGGAGGAAAATCAAGAAATTGTTTTATGTGCTAATAAAGAACATCTGATTGCAGTGAAGGTTACTATATTATAGGAGGCCCAGGGTTGAGATAAGGAACAAAGAGAGTACAGAGACATCAAGACCATGCTAGGGGCTGTGGCCCTGAGTAAGGATGCTGTTCACCCACAAAAACCAGATGGGAACAATTTACATCAGCTGCGGACAGAGAGAACAAATGTGGTCATAAAAGATTAACGGGGAGTGTGATATGGAAACATTGGAATGTGAGGAGTATCCTTGTAAAATGCATTTCCCCTTACCCCCTCTGCTGTGATGACCTGTCAGCAAATTCTTGCTCTTGAAAAGTTTCTCAAGGAGGAGCAGGTCAGGAGGCAAGTGCACAGAAAAGGGCACATCGCTGATATTTCTTTTACTTAAGCATTTACACCGAAGAGAACATGTCAACCAGATGTGGCTGAGCTACCTGCAGAAGCCTTGGTACACTTTTTTAAAGATTTTATTTATTTATTTGACAGAGAGAGAGATCACAAGTAGGCAGAGAGGCAGGCAGAGAGAGAGGAGGAAGCAGGCTCCCTGCTGAGCAGAGAGCCGGATGCGGGCCTCGATCCCAGGACGCTGAGATCATGACCTGAGCCGAAGGCAGAGGCCTTAACCCACTGAGCCACCCAGGCGGCCGCCTAGGTACATTTTTAAAGAAATCGGCTGTAGTTTCTAGAGCAGTTTTAGGTTCACAGCAAACATTGCCAGAGATTCACTTGTGCTCCTATAGAGGCCCAGTATCTTCATGCGCAGACCCTTCATCATCACCAACAGCCCCTCATCACAGTGGTAACTCATTTCAATGGATGAACCCACACTGAACCATCATTATTATCCAAAGTCCATAGATGACCTGATGGTTTTTTGAAAGTCGTAATTTGTGCTTCACTTTTGAAGGATAATTTGCAGGGTACAGATTAAATGTTGGTGTTTTATTTTCTCTAAGCACTTTAAATATTTCACTCCACTTTCTTTTTGCTTGCTGGTTTCTGAGAAGTCAGATGTAATTTTCTGTTCTCGGTAAGGTGATTATTCTGTGTGGTTTCGCTCAGAATTTTTTTTTAATATTTTATGTATTTATTTCACAGAGGGAGAGAGATCACAAGTAGGCAGAGAGGCAGGCAGAGAGTGAGGGGGAAGCAGGCTCCCTGCTGAGCAGAGAGCCCGATGCAGGCCTCAATCCCAGGACCCTGAGATCATGACCTGAGCCGAAAGCAGAGGCTTTAACCCACTGAGCCACCCAGGCGCCCTCGTTCAGAATTTTTAAAAAAGATTTTATCTATCATTCATCCGTCTGTCTGTCTATCTATCTATCTATCTATCTATCTATCTATCTATCTATCTATCTATCTATCTATCTATCTATCTATCATCCACCCGAGATAGAGAGGTACTGAGGGAGACAGCGCACAAGCAGGGGGAGTGGCAGGCAGAGGGAGAAGCAGGCTCTGCACTGAGCAGGAAGCCCGATGTGGGACTCAATCTCAACACCTGGGATCCTGACCTGAGCTGAAGGCAGATAGATGTTTAACTGACTGAACCAACAAGGCGTCCCTCAGGATTTTTTTAATCTTTCATTGTCTATAGTTTGAAAATGATATCCCTGGGTGTACTTTTGCCTGCTGTTTGTTTGTTTTGTTTTGTTTTGTTTTGGCATTTATCCTGCATGGAGTTCTCTGAACTTTTGGGATCTGTAGTTTGGTGTTTGATATTAATTTGGATGAATTCTTAGTCATCATTTCAAATATTGCTTCTGTTCATTTACCTTTCTTCTCCTTCCAGTATTCCGATTACAGGCATGTTATACCTTTCATAGTTGTCCCACAATTCACAGATATTCTGCTCTGCTTTTCTCAGATTTTTTTTTCTTTCTGTTTTTCAATTTTTGGAAGTTTCTATTGAGATATCCTTAAGTGCGGCAATTCTTTCCTTAGATATGTACATTCTACTAATAAGCCCGTCAAAGGTATTCTTCATTTCTCTTGCAAGTGTTTTTGATCTCTAGAATTTCTTTTTGGTTCTTAGGATTGCCATCACTTTCTATTGCCCATGTGTCTTGTCTGCTGTCTACTTCATCCTTTAGAGCCCTTAGCATTTTAATAATAGTTGTTTAAAATTCCTGGTCTGATAATTCTAAAATCTGACATGTCTGCTTCTAAAGCCTACTTTGTCTCTTTAAAGTGTGTTTTGCCTAGTAGAATGTCTTGTAATTTCCCTTCGTCCTTCCTTCCTCCCTCCCTCCCTCCCTCTCCTTCCCTTCCTTCCTTCCTTCCTTCCTTCCTTCCTTCCTTCCTTCCTTCCTTTCTCTCTCTCTCTCTCTCTCTCTCTCTCTCTCTCTCTCTTTCTTTCTTTCTTTCTTTCTTTCTTTCTTTCTTTCTTTCTTTCTTTCTTTCTTTTTTCTTTCTTTCTTTCGTAGTCAGGTGTGATGTACCTGGTGAAAGCTGCTGTAAATAGGCCGTTAGTACTGTGGGGGGACCGGTGGAAGGAGGGGTGACATTCCACAGTCTTTTGAGTAGTCTCAGTCTTTTATTGAGCCTCTGCCTTTGGATTGTGAGCTTCACTTGTGCTTCCCAGTTGCACCCCCTCTCTTTACCCTCCTCAGGTGGGACAGGATAGCTAGAGTGGGCTGGAATTGGGTAGTTCCCTTCCCTCAGGTCAGTTAAACTCTGATAATGCCAGTAGGTTAGTCTTTAGTTAAATAGTTTCTCCTGAGGGCAGATCTTGGTAAGGCGAACAGAATGTTCGGGTGTATTTCAAAATGTCTTCTTTCTCATCTTCAGCTGAAAGAGGATTTTTTCTTAGATATTTACTGTCAGAACCTGGTAGAACTCCAGCAGGCACAGCTCAGAAAAGTGTGGGGTCCTTCTAAAGACCGAGTCCCTCTGGACTTTTTATCTTTCAGGCTTGTCCACACTGACAACCCGTTCATCCACTGCAGGTTTTCTTATCCCGGCTCTCGTTCTGCAGGTGTTTCAACCCCTGGGTTTGCTCCGGAAGTTGTGTTTCTCTATAGTCACCTGACAGTGAATTTGGTGACAGCAGTTTGCCTTGTGACCCCAGTTCTCTTAGAGAATCTAAGAAGAGTTGTTGATTTTTCAGTTCAGCTATTCACTTGTTAGTACAGAGTGGCAACTTCCAAACTTCTTTTTTGTGAAACATGGAACTGGAAATCTGGATTACATCTTTAAAAGGAGGCTCAGAGAGCAAGTTGAATGCAGCGGGGAGAAAAACAGAAAGTTGTGTTTCTGCACATCTGAATGATAATGGATAAATATCAAACCTGCTATAAATCAAATTTACGCACATTATACAACACGCACTTATGAAACATCCTCACTAAAACATGACTAAGTTGTGAGGGAGAGCACGGGGCTCTTCTCCCAGGCTCCTGCTTTTCCTCTTCTGTCTGCATTGGGCTGCATTTTGTAGCAATTCTCACTCCCACCGCCTCTTGCCCTTTCCTTCTAAATTCTTAGTCCTCACATTTGCAAACACTTGCCACTCCCTCCCTGTACGGTGTTTACATTTGCGTTGTTTCTCAGTTATGTTCTGTCATCCTCCTTCTTTAGCCATGGTGATGGTTTCTGTGAGTTTCTGTGTTCTATAGCTGTATATCCAAAGCGAACATCTTTAATCCCACCTCTGGCTCCTGCGTTTCTGTATTTGGCTTGCTACAATTGGCATTCTGGACAATGAGTCAGTGGGAGGGTTCCTGTATCTCACCTTTGGCAGGATGAGTTGCTTTGTGCCCAGAACTGAGCTGAAAGGTGGATCCTTGGTGCCTAATGAGGTCACCTGCAAGGTGTTAGCTCTTAAATATTTTCCATCCAATAGTAGATAGAGAGCAAGAGTTCTGTTATTCCCCACTAAAGATCTAACATAGAAATGATGATACTTTTCATTATGAAGATTGAGAACACTGTTTCATGGTGTTCATTTTTTAAAGCAGACTAAATATAGTATTTCACAACCAAAAATCGATTGCTTGTTATTGTATTCCATTTTCAATACGTAGGAACTGCAAGTCATGGAAGCAGTTAATTTTCCTGGTTGAGGAAAGCTAATCACAAAGGAACCAAACTCCAGTTTCACACACCAGTTTTGATTACCTTTCTACCCCAGTTAGAATGTTATTTTCGAAGCTGCAGAGCAATTAATGGCTAGAACTGCAGGAAGTATTTAATTGAGTATTGATTTAAGGCCAAGCTGTTGTTTGGCTGAGGCATTGCATTATAATTAATGGACCTTAACCAGAGTTTAATTTTTCTACACGATACCTGATTTTCTAGCATTACAATAGCAACCCTCCAACAATCAATCCAAAGAAGGAGACTTGAATTTTTTCTATTCAAGGAGATTCCTATTGAATTTTTCCTATTTTTAAAGTTTTGACTGAATGTTTAACATACCCAGAAGACTTCTGGCTTTTGATGGTAACTTCAAAGTCTATATAGCATGTGTAATACATTTAAGATTAAATTCTCCTATTGACATATTGCCAATTAGCCAGTAAGTTCATTCATACGAGTTTAATGCAGGGTGATAGTATTGACGGCATGATTTAGTGAAGAAGACTATGCCTTATACTTCCCTGGAGTTCTGTAGACAAAGAACAGCTTTTCACTTATTTGGGTTAATGCTGAAGGGTTAAGTAATGCTACATGCTTACTTGAAAGGCAGAGGATGGGGAAAAATTCCTTTTAAGGGCTCATCCATAATAACATCCTATGATTAGTCCCTATAGAATGATAGAAATATATGAGTTTGTAAGTTTGAAAGTAGCCGTCTGGTCACTTTCTGATTTGGCAGTTTACTTAAAGTCTAGCCTTGTTACATTTAAGATAACTTGAATTTTTATCAGTTTAAAGATGTACCAAATGTATAGTGTCATTGAGATCTCTAGGTATCCAAACATGAACAAAACATAGGAATGGCCTTCTGTGCATGTTACAGCCTATTTTGAACACAGACATTGTAGAAATAACTAAACCATATGGCAATATGTAATACTTACTGTAATAAAGAATAACTTACTAGTTAATTTTAGAAAGTTTTTTTTTAACAGATTTATCAGCCATCTCATTTTCTTTGTCCTAATTACAAGTCCTTCCCTTTCCCTCCAGTTGCTAGGACAGCTAAATCCCCTTAATTTCCAGTCTTATCAACATTACCCAACAGTTGCTGCAAAGAATTCTGCATGCAGTGTAAAGGTTTCTGTCTTTTCAATCTCCTCTTGCTATCTTAACATCGAGACTTGCTGTTTGTTTCTGCTGTGGGGCGGTTTGGGGATTTGTTGTAATCCTCGCGGCAATTTCAAGTCTGGCAACTGCTACTCCCTTTGTGAAGTGTGGAGCAGCTACTTTGTGTCAGCTCCCTCGAGAGCTCACACACTAGGGAAAAAGCAATGGAACGCTCACAGGAAGGGTTACACCGGCTGAATTTTAAAACACTTCAATAGATTCAAGACTCCAGTACATTTTAAGGATCCCGTAGCCCAGAGCATAATTGGTTGATCTATCAGAAAGTAGGTGTTCAGGATTAACCATGCGGATTTTAGCTATGAGTCACTGAGTGACCTTTAATTTATTCTGCATCTTCAAAATTAAGTGTTGTGAAGAAAAAAAAGGAGGAAGTTTGAGGATTTATTTCCATTTCAGATCAACCAACTCACCTGCTGGCAAAGCAGCATAAAAATTCAACATGTTTATGACTATATTCATTTTGGCCACTAATCAGTAAATTTTAGGGGGTGGAGCTGTATTGGAATATGTATGTACTGACAAAAAGGGTAATTCTCATCTTTTTTTTTAATTAGCATATAATGTTTTATTTGTTTTAGGGGTACAGGTCTGTGAATCATCAGTTACACAATTCACAGCACTCACCGTAGCACATAGCCTCCCCAATTTTCTCATCTTTTGGTCAATGTATTTTATATATAATGCAGTCTGAATATCACTTACTATTTGTAGAATCGTCAGTTCACTTGAATTTTTCCTCCTTATAACCCGATATTTATTCACTTGGACTTCATTTGACATACATGATGAAAATTCAAAACCTTTTGAGTATGTGAGTTTGTAGAACTTAACTTGGTCCTCCAGCAATGCTATAGGAAAATTATTTTCTTGAATACTAATTATTGACATACTGGTTCTAGTAGAATTGTGCCTTTTATTTTTGTATCGAAATGTTTTCACAATGAACACACAAAAAAAGATAACTGTATCATAGTAGCAGAGGAATTCTGGACTCTGCTTTTATCTCTGTCTCACTGAGTTAGACTGGGAAGCAAACATAGAATGAGCTGCTGAGAACAGCTTCATCTTAGCAAGGAAGGGGGAATCTAGGCCTGAAAGTGCTTGTGAAGGATATAGTTACCATTCAGGGCACAAACAGGGTAAATTGGGGAAGGACAGGCATCTTGTTCAATGAATGAATAAATGAGGGAGTGAATGAATGACAATATAAAAGAATAGCCAGTACTATTGTTGACCACCTGTGTTTTCTCACTTCCCATAGCAGGCTTTGATATCAAAAGAGTGCTTGAACTCTTATGGTGGAGGCCCTGGAAGTAGAAACCCATGCTGCATCCCTTCCCTGCCAGGGATTCTATAGTGATTGAAAGCACAGATGAATACATCTATGATATCCCATTTCAAAGCCCAGTATACTGCCCCCCCCAATATAAACTGTACGTAAATAACTTAAGAACTTAAGCCTTCAATTTCCTCATCTTAAAAGAGAATACTTGTCCCTATGTCATAAGGATGGCTTGAGTAGTAAATGAGATAATTTATGTAAACTATTTAGAATTTTAGTTCTTTTTAAATTTTTTTAATTTATTATTTTTAAAGATTTTACTTATTTATTTGACAGAGAGAGCAAGAGAGCACAAGCAGGTAGAGCAGCACAGGGAGAGGGAGAAGCAGGCTCCCCAATGAGCAGGGAGCCCACAATGTGGGGACTCCATCCCAGGACCGCGGGATCATGACCTGAGCAGAAGGCAGATGCTTAGCCAGCTGAGCCACCCAGTTACCCATATTTAGAATAATCCTTGACAGCAGGGAGTCTACTTGGGATTCTCTCTGCCCCTCCCTACCCTGTTCACTCATTCTCTCTCACAAAAAAAAAAAAAAAAGATTTCTTTACAAATTTGAAGAATTTTCTAGTTATCAGCTGTTACCGTCATCTTCTTCATCATTATCATCGTCATTATTTTTTCTGTGGATTTTTTTTTTAAAGTAGGCCCCGTGCCCAGTGTGGAGCCCATTGCAGGGCTTGAATTCATGACCCTGAAATCAAGACCTGAGCTGAAATCAAGAGTCAGACACTTAACCGACTGAGCCACCCAGGCCAACCTCATCTGTGGAATTTTGAATGTTTCATCCATTCCCTTCTGTAGCCTTTTGAATTATTTTTCTGAAAATGATGTTCACCATTTACATTTCTGATAACTGGTATTGTTATCTACTGTCCATGTTACTCTGACAGTCCCTCATTGCTGTTCTCTTGCGTTCCAGCTCTGATGTCCTTTTCCTTTTCCTTGTGTGATTCCTGTCCTTTTTCCTCCTGAGATTTCTTGCTAAGGGAAAGGATGTCCCTACTCTCACTAGTCTTAAGGCAGACCTAGCTTTCTCAGTTTTTTATAGTGCCTTGATAGTAAAAACAATACGTATTAGCCTTTCCCTTTCTCTTATCGATCTCTCTCAAGAATCCCAGGAATTGGCTGGAAAGAAAACCAGTGTGGACACTTAGAGTGCTGTACTCACAAATGCCTCTCATTCTACTGTGCCAGTCAGTGGCCCAGGCCAGACCTCAACCACGGTCTCCCATCTCAGGTACGTTTGCTGATCACTCAGACCACACCTTAAGGTTTAATAAAATGTCTCTCCCAACCTCTTATTTGAAATTCATAATTTTGATACAGTAAGCTCCAACTATCACTTCAAAAGATCTCCTTTTGCTTTATCTGAACTTGCTACATGCATATATAAAGGAGGCAGAGTAGAGACATGGGCAGGTTAAATGCTCAGGCAGACACAGAGATGTGTCAGAGCTGTTGCAAATGCAAGAGTCTCAGAGCCTTAAGTTTCAAACTGAAGCAAACTGCTAGGACTCTATTATGTCACAAATATGCACAAGAATACGATGGGAAATCCCTTGAAGACCTACAGAGATGTCCTACATAATCACACTTTGTTCATGTGAACCTCTATTCCATGAGGTTGAATATTCCATGGAACATTCCATGGAACCCCTATTCCAGCCCCCAAGGTTGGAAATGGTTTAGGGAAATAGCACACTGTGAAGACCTTATAATGATTTACTTCTCAACATGTGTTTAATTTCTCTCTGGAGGACTTGTGCTTTTGACTGTTTGTGAGTCATTTTGGAGAGACTGAGTGTAAATCTCATTAGTGACCAAAAAGAGAAAAATGTTTATTATTTTAATAATAGAAATACAATGGTGTAGATTAAGAGAACGATTCATTGCTCCATCATGAGAGATTTCAGGAAAAAATTGCCACCTGAGTTCAACAGAATTCATTTAAGCATCATTATGAGTTGCAAAAGTATATGAAAGAATGGAATTCATGGAGAGGCAGAAATGATAAAGGCATGCTCCAAAGCTATAATATTTCTCATTCTTAAAAGGGATATGAAAATATGAAATAAAGCGATAACTTTGAAAGCAGATGTATGACACTGTGTGTGCCTTTCTGCTGTTATAAATCATAAAAATGTTCCACAATGTAAATGTTTAGGATACTTTTATTGAATTACTGCAACAATAATAACGTGCCATGAAAGAAAGGCATCCATATATATGCTAATTAAGAAAAGGCAACACACTGTAACTACTGCACAAATCATAAAATATTCAGTTCATGTTTGTTGAGAATCCAAAGAGGTTCTGTTTTAACTTTATAGGTGCAATTTGGCTGAAAAAGAGGTGTATGGGAAGCAGATTGTTAAATGCTCTTTTACTGTTACTTGCTGTTTAACAAGGTGCTCCAGAATGATGAGAGGAAGGACAACTTGGACTTGAAATACTCTTTTAAATCACTTTGATGAGTTTGAAGAAGGATATTGACTCAAAAGGAAGTATTTGTGCTTTGCAAATCACTTTGATGAGTTTAAGTCTATTGGGTAGCTATTGACCAATGTGATGTGGTTAAATAGTTGGAATGGTTGGCTCTAAGTTTGGTCGTACTTATTTTTTATCTATGTGTTAAACTCAGAGTGAAAGACGATAATGAGACCATAACTCATTCCTTAAGTGGCCTCAAATGTATCCTACCAAACTGTCACTGTCCTTTTTACATCCAGGCATGAGGGTACTTAACTATACGTGACTGAAAAATGTCATTTCTACAGTCAGATCTGAGAGTTAATTGAAGTGATCTGACAAAATGTAGTGGAGATTTCCTCATTTGTTGTTTTATTTCTCCTTTGCAATGTCAATGTTTCTAGTCTTTGAACCAGACTGTATGTTATAAAATTTTTGGACCCTGGACTTCACATTTTCTAAGGAGCATGTTTGAATTACTTTTGCTTTTGTGACTTTGTGGATAATAACATTTTCTCCTTAATGTCTTCCCCTTTCATACTGACCACACAGGCTTGCTCTTCCATGTTGGTAAGGAGATATTGAAAAAGGGTCAAAAAACTACTCTCAGAACTGCTATTTTGGGAACTCTGTACCTCTTCTCCTGCTGGCAACTCTCTTTGTGTTCCAAGTCCTATAATGATCCGGGCAGTTTTAGCCTGGGTGCTGATGACTCTATAGACGAATTGCTTTCGCTCTGTTCCCTCACATGCGTCCAAATCCTAGCAAGATTACTAGAATAGCCATGCAATTGCTGGGATAGTGTTGAAGGTTTTGCACCAAGCTAGGTCTTTGGCTGAAGAAATTCCTCAGAGGGCATGTCCACAGGGGCACTTTATAGAAGAGAAGGGATTTTGTGCCCTATTTGTAAACTTGCTCTTAAAAACTATCAGGATCAGAAAAGGCATATAGATTGAGCTCATCATCTGAAATCGCCCAGTCTTACCCGAGCTGATTAGAAATGTATCCGGAGTCCAGACTGCAAACATTTCTTTACTCATCCTCTCAGGTCATACGTAGTTGGTCTAGAGACTATTTTGAGTCCGTGGTGGAAGGACCTTCTTTTAAATCCTTCCTTGTTCCTTTATTTATTTATTTATTTATTTATTTATTTATTTATTTATTTATTTATTTATTTTAAAGATTTTATTTATTTATTTGACAGAGAGAGAGATCGCAAGTAGGCAGAGAGGCAGGCAGAGAGAGAGGAGGAAGCAGGCTCTCCGCCGAGCAGAGAGCCCGATGCGGGCCTCGATCCCAGGACCCTGAGATCATGACCTGAGCCGAAGGCAAAGGCTTTAACCCTCTGAGCCACCCAGGCGCCCCCTTGTTCCTTTTTTATGTCTCCCTATCCAAATTACCAGTTTTACCCTTCCCATTCCTTTTTTAATGAAACCAGCTCTTCTCCTCTTTGTGTCTCCCCTGGAATCGACATCAGAAATCTTCCTTTTGCTCTGGATGTCTCGTTCTTCAGATTGGACTTTTAAAGATACTGTAGTGGCTCTGCAACGTGTCAACTTGGCAAGAGTGAACTGATTTCCTAAAATTTCTTTTTCTGTATGTTGCTGGTTAAAATGAGATCAAGAGAAATACTCGTGGGTGATTTGTGGGGTGTCGATCAGCATCTGTGTGTGTCTCACACACGCGGCTGACCTGCCATCTCAATCACTGGTGTGGCCAATGGTGGGGCAGACAATACTTCACCTTCTGACAGGTCCTTCTTCAGTTTCCCTGAATCCTGGGCCAGGTGTGTGTATTTAGCTCCCAGTCTCTATAGGGCACCCATTTCACTAGGGTCGCCAAGTATCAAAAATGGACAAGGGTTTTGGTTTGTCTTGTGAAGACCAATTTGCCTTTCTTCTCTACCACATGATGTTTGTCTTTCCTTCCAATGCCTTGCCCGGTGGGTTTCAAGCTCCAGAATCAAATGTGAAGACCAGCGCTTAATCAGCTCCCCAAATTCCGTAGAGCCAAATCTTTGTTGTGATAATTACTTAATATTTATATCTATTTTTATATCCATATTTGTATATCCTAGTGGTTTTTCCTCTCTAATAAAAACCTGACTGATACTAATTTGGTAGCGGAAATGGTTCTAGAAGAACACAATTTTAAGAATGATTACTCCAAATTGGTTCTAGGTTTTCTTGAATTGGTAGTTTGATCTGATTAGACCTAAAGGCATTAGTGACTCTGTTTCCAGTGGTTATGAGGGTACTGATAGGCTGGGCCATGAAATGGTAAAACAGTTACATAAATTATCACCTTTAGATATTTGTAATCAAGCAACTGTAGAAGGTAAAGCTCTGGGTGACTAAGTATCAGCTGTCATAAGAGCTTTTACTAACAACAGGAGTGTAATGGTATTGGTTGGTTGATTGTACCTGTGATGGAGAACTTGGGGAAAATATATAACAAGACAGGGCTTAAATTCCCACAGCTGCAAATCTGAACAAGGGACCTGAAAGCTTCTATGAACTCCCTAAAGAAAAAAAAAATCCATATATACTGTGGTTACAATCCTGAGATTTCTGTAAATCAAACCTAAAATCTAATCTTAGGGGACTGAATTATGATGCAAATGATTTCTGAAACTTGTAGAGTCTCTTTTGTTAAAGTTAGGGCATTGACTGGGAAGAAATGGGATTGTGAGAATTAGGGTAGGGACATACAGATAAGTTCTGATGGTGCCAGAATCTTGTATTCCTAAATTTTGCCAGCTGAAGTACTCTTGTCTGAAGAACCTGTAAAAACTTCCCCTGAGTTGGTTGACTTGCAAGACACTGCTGATCCTTCTCAGAACATATTCCACAACCTTTCCTTGCTTCTGGATCTATAATCAGACTCAAATCCCAGCAGGCCACAAACAGGTGTGGCAGAAGTGTGACCCGAGTGATTCGTGAGTGGTACAAAACACACCAAAGGATCTGCATGACTGTTCCAATTTATAGTGACAGGCATCTGGGGAGTTTGTGGGGAAAAGGAACTTTAACGTATATGATCGAAGTAGAAGAAATCTAAAACTAGATCAGGATGAATTTGCAGATATGAGCTTAGTGAGCAAAAATCCCAAATTCAATGTTTTAGTTGAGGGACTCGGAGTTGTTCTAACACTTTCCTTGGCTGGTTGACTCAAACATGGACTCAGCAGTTGCCCACGCTAGATGAAATGCCAGAATCTCCCTGGTACATTGAAGAGAAAGGTATCTCAAGGCTTAGGAATATTGGAATGCTAGAATAGAATCCTCATGTAAGACCTTCTCACCACTCTGGGAGGATCCAGAGGACTTTCCTGTCCATGTAGCTTTGACAAACATATTTTTAAAGAGCTCTGTGATGGCTCTTTTCTGGAGACCAGAAATTATAGGGGGCACTTTGGCTATCAAACTGAGATCCTGAAATATAATGAGGATGACAGGATTCCACTGTGGCAGGGGGCAAACAAAGGCACTTATTTAGACAGCAGGGCCAAAGCCATAACCAAAATAATCTGACTCCCAGAGCTGTTTGGCATTGACTGATTGATCATGGTGTTCCCTAGAGCTAACACAGAGTTAATCCTTGCTCTTTGCAGATTCTATTTAGTAAACTATTTTTCTAACCTTAAAGGCAATCCTAGCAGTGTTTGCAGTAATTCATGGACACATGCATGTGCAGAGTGGCAAAAAATTTGAATCACCCGATGCTCACATTCCAGCTGAGGTCAAGCAATGCCACGCTCTGCTCTTTAGTTCAGGCATGAATTATGATGCTTCTGGCCATGCGTTCAATGTTAATGAATAAATAATACCTATTAAATAAGGTGTCTTTAAACAGAAACACATATGAAATAAGGCTTTATACTGAGTGCTTGACGAAAATGTAACCAGAGGCTAGCAGGAATCTAATTCTGTGTTTTCCTTGGGGAGTAGTGGTTCAGTATTTGCTTATTCAGTGTCTGTGGTGACTTTATAGAATATAACTATGGTGAATAATGGAATCAACTACAGATAGCAATGAAGTCTTACTTTACATGTGCAGAAAAGCTCCAAATCTGGTGAGCTTGATTCATGAAAACAGAGTTGCAGCCTCTTAATTATTTCCCAAACTTGAACTAGTTTACAGACCTAGAACCCTTTGAATAAAGGGATGGTTGGGTCTCCTTGAAGAAAGATCTTGCCACAGTTCCAAAAATGTGTGAAGTCAATCACCTTCCCAGCCTTCCTCCTGAAGCCCTTGACCAGGGTTTTGTGCATTTTTATGGATTATTGGACACTGTCTCTAAATCACATTAATTCCTAGAAATCCAAAATGCCACTGTGGTCCACTGGTGAGAGTAGGAGCTTATGGAAGTTGGGTGATCAATGGATTTTGGCTTAGGTTCTCATACAGTGGACTCCTTGAGTCCCCAGACCTACTCTGTGGTCACTTATCCAGTACTGAAATGTGTGATTGGATCAAACAACATACTCCGATCCTGGATCCTGATCTGTGAAGTGAGAGAATTCACAGGATCTGTCTCTATCTACAAAAATAGTGAACTAAGAGAAATACCACATTCCTGGAAGGATTACAGATATTAGTGGCACCATCAAGCACTTGAAAGTTATAAGAGTTGTGATTTAATTGCTAGCTGGTATATAGCCACTGATCGGTACACAAACCACAAGAAGTAGTATATTTTAACTGTTGAGGCAAGCAATATACTTACATTCTCCTACTTCAGGGATCTATTATTAGTCCTGTGTTATAATCTTAGTCACATGGATTTTGATCAGCTTCCTCCCACAGGATACTCTGTTCTTCCATTACATTGATTATATGATTCTGCTCCAGTCTGGTGTGCAGGAAGTAGCAACTACTCTAGACACTGGTAAGCTAATTGAATGCTGGATCGTGAGAAATAAATCCCCCAAAGTAAGCGGTCTGCTAGCTTGGTGAAATTTCTAGGTATCCAGTTGTAGGGGGGGCCATACAAGGTGAAAGGCAAGTTACTGTATATGACCCTTTCAACCACTAGGAAATTTACAATTCTCACAGATAGGCATTTTTGGATTTCCAAAACAATATAGTTCATTTGTGTAGGTCACTCTGACCCACTTATTGAATGACCCAATAAGCTACCGGTTTTGAGGGAGTCCCAGAACAAGACCATACTCTGCAATAGGTCCAGCTGCTGTGCAAGCTGCTCTGTGCTCTTGGGCTGTATGATACAGTAAATCTGATGATGCTTCAAGTGTCAGTGACAGATAGGAGGCTGTTTGGTTGGCCAAAGGTGACATACAACACAGCACTTAGGAATTTGAGGCAAAGCCAGAGATTTTTCCATTCTATGGAAGAAACAAAACAAAAGCCCCACGAAAAAACACAAAAAACAAAAACCAAAAACACTATTATCTTTATTTGAGAACAGCTTCTGTATTCCTACTGGATCTTAGAAGAAACTGAATACCTGACCATGGCCTTCTAAGTTATCATGGGACCTAAGCTGTCCTTTATGAACTGGGTGTGCGATGCCATATCATGCCATAAAGTCAGGCATGTACAGAACACACCATAACAAAAATGTAACCAAGTCCTGAAGGCACAAGAAAGTTGCATGAGAAAGTTGGCCAGATGGCTCTGACTGATTGTCTTCTCTTCCTCAACCTATATTTAAGGCTTCTTAGAGAGTTTTCTATGATCAATTGCCTGAGAAAGGAAAATGCAAGAACTGTCCAAAAGTGGGTCCAGCACAGCCACCCCACTTTGGGAAGGCTTTAAAAGAGAATGGTAAAAGAAACTCTTCTAGTGTGTGGAACTTCAGGGTGTTTACCCGGTGGTTCATTTAGTTTGAGAGAAGAGATGGTGAAACAGTCGGGGTTGACAACAAATCATAGACTGTGGCTAATTTTTTGGCCAGATGGATATGAGGAGCTATTTGTGTCCTCTATGAACTCTCACCAAATGGTGACCTCAAGACAGAAGGATTTTAATAATCAGGGGGTGGAAAGCTTTATTTGGTGGATGCTAGTCAGCCTCCAACCCTGTTATCTAATGGACTCATAAACAGAGTGTTCATGGGGGCAGTATAAAGGTTATGTATGCTTTTCCATTCACCAAGGCCAATCTGACTACAGTCACTGCTGAGCACTCAATCTGTCAGCAAATGAGATCAACACTGAACCCTGATATGTCCCCATTCCCTGGGGGTACCAGCAAGCTATATGTTGACAGATTGATTGCTCAGGACTGCCTTTCTAATGGAAGGGGTGGTGTTTTGTTCTTACTGGAATACACAGTCTGTATAGGGATTTGTTTTAGATGTATGTCTCCAGTGTTTCTGCCAAAACCACCATCTGTAGAATTACAGGACATCTTGTTACACTTTCCTTATTTTCTTGTTGTTGTTGTTTTAAATGGTAAATTAGCTGTCCTATGGCTTAGCTTCTGGCTCTGTTCAAGCTATCATCTTCCTATTGATTGCTTACCTCCAAAATCTCCATTGTTTCTAAGAACCCGTTTAGTCTGGAATCTCTCATACCCCATAAAATCACATCCTTTCGAGAGACCTCAGTGTGCTCTGTTCTTATGTCCTGTCTCTTCTCTATGCAAAACTCAGAGCCACTGCTCTAGAGCTGGGACAGTGACCTACTTTTCTTGGTGTGAACTTCTTTGTTATGGGTAGGGCCCTGGGCAGGGTTTGTAATTTTTAGTTTTGAGGGCTTGCTCCCCTAGTCTGGAGTCTTTACTCACCACATGAGTTGGGGTAAGGAAGATGGAGACCCCAGTATTCTCAGCCTGCTATGTGTGAAATAGAGTCTGGAGGATGGAGGTTTGGAGGGCCCTATCACTCATCTGCACTCATCTTGAATTAGGTGGCTCAACATAGGTGGTAGGGGATGGGAAATACTAGTTTTATTCCTCCTGGAGAGACACACAGCCCTTGAGCTGAGAGGCAAGGGTGCTCTCTCTTCTTGGTCACACCCAGCTGGGGTAGGTCTCCCATTAGCTGAGCTGTGGTGGGAATAAAGTCATGGTTGAAGTGCCACACACTTTTGCTGTTCTTACCGAGAGGTAATAGACTTTCTTTTCCTTTCTTTCTTTTTTTTTTAAAGCTTTATTTATTTATTTATTTATTTATTTATTTATTTATTTATTTATTTGACAGAGAAAAGACACACGAGAGAGAGAACACAGCAGGGGAGTGGGAGAGAGAGAGAGAGAAGCAGGTTTCCCGAGGAGCAGGAGGCCTGATGTGGGGCTTGATCCCAGGACCCTGGGATCATGATCTAGCCTAAGGCAGATGCTTAACGACTGAGCCACCCAGGCACCCCTAGATTTTCTTGAATAAAGATTTATTCATCTGATGTATGTTTTTAGGATAGTTTCTAAGGCTTAAATATTTTTTGTAATAATTTTTACCAATTACGGTTGCTTTACTGGGGAACCAGTCTACAGAGCTCCAGAAAGGACATGTATTTCTGGGTGAGCTGGCTTTTGGTAGCACTTAGGATTGTCCTATCTTGACAGAGGTGTCACTTTGTTCTTTAT
The DNA here is from genome assembly GCA_002007465.1 of Ailurus styani. Taxonomy (NCBI): domain Eukaryota; kingdom Metazoa; phylum Chordata; class Mammalia; order Carnivora; family Ailuridae; genus Ailurus; species Ailurus styani. Next base: position 81,085 of record LNAC01001094.1, read on the forward strand.
TTGGAGATTAAGTATTTTCTAATGACACGTGTATGTGTGGCAAACTGAAAAGCAGTAGATTGTGGTTGTTTTATATTGTGTCACTTTGGCTAGGCTGAACTGCATTTCCCAGAACTCTCTTTCCTACGTGTTTCTTGTTGGGGTGGGTCACATGAGAGATTCTTCTGGGATATTTGGAGCGCAAAAATATAGCAACAGCCATTTTGTATTCACACACACTGTTGCTTATTTGCTGATTCACCTCATTGTTGTGAGAACTCAGTTAGACCTGCAACTTTTCCACCTTTTTCTGGAACCAAATTCAGTTTCTCTGGTGCCTGGGTCAGGTGTGTATAATTAACATGTCCCAGCTTCTGCAGTTCTACTGAGTTCCAAGGCTGCAAGTCACAGTTTTCTGTTTGTCTTCATGGGCTCTAGCTTGTGTTTGTAGCTTCCAGGGTTTCTTGCTCTCCCTTACTCACACACAGGACCAAGTCCTGTGGTGACCGAGATGCTCTTTCACTGGGACATAGTGGAGTGTCTGTGACCTAAGATGGTGTGTGGGGGCTAGATGAGTGATTAAAAAAAGGAAACAAACAAACAAAAAACCTCTGGGTCCTGTTGTCCCAGACACACTCGGAGTGTTGGTGACTTTTCTGCAGAAACATGTAATGAGTAAGAATTTTGGCTTTCACTGGTTTTAAGTTTGAGACCTTGGCAAAGTTACTTAACTACCTTGTGTCTCAATTTCCTTGTAACTCAAATTTTTATACAGATTGCAAAAGCTCATGCTAGCTATTACCATCATTATTTACCCATCTCCTTCAGCCCTCAGCCCCTCTCCACTCTGAGAAATTTGGGATAAGCCGAATAGACTGTCAGGCAATCCCAGCTAGCTCGCTCACATTGCAGGCCTCTAGGCCCACTGTCAAGATTGCTGGCCTGCTCAAGCAACAGTTTCTGGGTTTTGTAGTTTCCAGATCTTCTTGTTTTGTTTTTTTGGGGTCTCCTGATGTTGACCCAGTATTCAAGATCTTTCCTGCTGAAAGCCATAATAATTTTTTTCTCCAAGAGGAAATAGTCTTTTTCTACAGTGTAGCTATTTTTTTTTCCCCCTTAGGGTTTGGGACCCCTGGGACACTTCAGAACCCAGCTTTTTCAGGTGTATTGCTCCCTCTGGTGGTAGTATTTATAATACCAGCAATAGCTAGGGACAGATCTTGCTGTGAGCCCAGCACAGAGCAAGATTTGTACACAAGTTACCTCTTTACCTTTTACCCCAGCTCTCAGTTCCATCTTACAGATAAGGAAACTAAGGCTCAGAGGGAGTTACTTCACTGTCCTACAGCTGGTGAGCTAGCATCGGGCCCAGGTAGTCTGACTCTAGAAAAATGTGCACTTCATCTCTATTCTATAGAAAAAGCAGCTTTGAGCTCCATTAGGATTGGAGTAGAAATATTTCCTACCTGCTAACAAGTATATATTGAACTTCTATTCCATGTGTGTCATTCCCAGAGGAACTTAAACTCACATATTCAGATAAAAATATCTACCTCATGGGATTGCTGTGAGGAGTCAAGGGAATATTTTAATGTAAACAATCTGGCATTATATTTGACATGCAGTAGGTTCTAAATAATTATTATTTTATCTTCTTTCAAATTTTTCTAGTGCTTTTCTGCTTCTGCCTAACCATGGGAAAATTTCGTATAGCCTTAGAGCTTCTTTCTGAAGAACTAAAAATGCTTTAATCCCCTCTTATCACAGAATCCTAAACTTCATGATTTGAAGTTCTAACGTCCTCAGTTTTGACATCTTGGTTGGCCTCGGTTTCCCTACTCCCACCCTTATCATAAGACTTACAGGCCTTAATGCAAATAAGACTCCTGATGACTTGCCTTGATATTTCAGAATTAACAAGGCAAATACAAGTTTAGTTTGCTTGTCATTCATAGCTTCCTACGTTCTAGATTTAGTAATGTCAACACTAGCTCATGTTTGCAAATCTCTTTTTAAGTCCAGGTTTCTTCCCATGCAAACAAGGTGATTCAGGATGCCTGTTATTTAGATTAGTATGTAATGCAGTGTCATTTGGATTAGTCAATGGGGAGTATGAGTCGGCACACCTGCCATCAGATCAAAATATGAATGGTACACCAGTTATATCAAAATGACTTGCAACACAGATGTCCATTATTTCAAGAAAGTTAGGGAGTTCGCCTTTGTTTCAAGTGCTGAGTTTGCTAAAAATGAGTGATATTAAATGGTCTATGCTTTTGTCACTTTAAACTTTGTTCAAATTAAGGAGGTTGGACCCAGTGATCCCTAAGATTCATTTATTCTAAATTCAGTGGTTTTCATATTTCGGATTTCATTCTTCATTTTTACTGAAGAATAGTCTTGACACCCAAGTGGGTGTTTATTAATAAGATTCAGACACAGGCACTGGGTTCCCATTTGCATATAACTTGAAAACTAGAATTAATAACATGGGTTAAATTTATCATACTTCCAGCGACATTTTACAATGTTTTTATTGCAAGTGAATTTTTTTATTTGGGTTTATCATTGTTCATTTAAAAAAAAAAGCTCAAATGTAGTGAAGCTTTTATATAGCTCTTGATAGAAAAGCATAATAGGTTTGAAATACAATGGAAAATGTAACGATAGATTTCACAAGTACACGTTAAAATTATAACATATAGTATTTCTTATTAAAATATCACTATTTCATATATAATTTAGGTATTTCTGAATAATTTAAGTAGGTTAGTTATAATAAACCTTTGCAGAATGTTTTAAATTTGTCCCTCCCTTTATGGGAGGCTATGGGCCTACTTGAAGAATGGGATCCATGTCTCTAATCCAGATCCTCTTTATGAAAGAAGAGTAAAGTTCAAAGAATTTGGGGGCTAATATCATCAGAAAGGATTCAGATATGCTAGAGGAAATATGATGTGTCTGGAGAATGGAATGGTTCGTATGGTTAGTCCTTTAAGTGTAGTACAATAGACTCAGCAGATACACTTCCTGCTTACCAGGATTAAATACTGTAATTTCTAAAGTGCTCAGGTATAGTAAGCCCTTGCCCATCTATTCTTTTGCATTTTGACATTTTGTGCTGTAATTAGTATGCAGAGGAAGTCTGCCTGTGTCCATTGTATGACCCTTTACACCTGCTCTACCGTCTGTCTCTTTCAACAGATTGCATTAAGGACAATACAAAATACCTTGATTTTTCAATCCAAAAAATCCTATTGGTAACATGGCACTGCTTTGCTAACTAATAAATTATTCTGCATCTCAAACCATGTGGCCTGGAAGACAAGAAAGTTCCAAGAAGTGATTGGAAAGGGGGACGTACAGCAGCAAGATTTACATGTCATTCTGCTTAGACGGATTCTAACTTATGGATATGGATTTAACTGTATATTAAAAAAAATAAATCAAAGAAATTTGAATTCGTATGTCTCAGGGGAAGCCGAGTACACTTTACTTATATTGGGAATATAAGAACGACCAGATAAGGACTTCTACCTCTCACCATTTGCTACAGACTATAAGAACATTGTACCCTTCAAAGGCTATTCATTTCCCTCCCAGGACATGGGACCTAATGTTCTATGGCACATTAATCATGCACCAGCATGATTTATATGCCTACATATTAGAATTCCCTTGCTTCAGAGATGAAACAGCAATTGAATACAAAGTTATATATTTGGGGTTGGAGTGTAGATAGACATAAGTGGTAAAAATCTTAATATTAATTATATGTAACTTGGATATAGATAGCAAGAACCAGAATGGAACTTAAAAAAAATAGAGACAATAAAATAAAGCCCTTAAGTCATTTTGCTTATCAGAATTTCTTATTCTAGCTATGATTCTCCTTATAAATCAGTACTTTCTAATCTCACTCTTGATGCAACGCTAGAGCTAACCATGCTGAATAATAATTTTGTCCTCAGGTAGAGTGGAATGAAGAAGGAACAAACAGGCCTTCTAGATAATTGCATCAGCCTTGCCCACCATTCCAATGCCATGCCAGCATTTCAAGTAATGTCTTTTTTGTCTCGCTGAGAAAATCATTTCATGATTTATTACACTGGATTAAAGGGTGTGTACACTCAGGAGCTAGAACATGACTGAAGGGCAATCAGGTATAAAGGATGTCAAAGCAGTTGGTATGTTTAAATTTTTCTGAATTCCTTAAATAAATTTTTTGGGCTAGTTTTCCAAGAAAACAGACATAAGTTACATGAAGTAAAAATGATGGCACCTAGTTATCTCCATATTTAGAATTAAGAGAAGAAACTGGTTTTGCAGAAAGCTTTTTTTTTATTGAGACTTCTGTTTCAGCAAATTATCATTTGTCAAAATAAATTCAATATGTGACTTCTTTCAATTATCATTGTCATTGAGGTTGAGAACCAGAGTTTTTGCAGCAATTGTTTCAATGCATAGAATATGCCATAAAAATGAGCCTATAGATCCTCCCCCCGATAGCACTTTAAAAAAGTATAAAATCAAAGTTTATTATAGTTTTCCATGCTTTGAATACCTAAAATTAGAGAGGGTTTCGGTCAGTACAGCAGTGATGAAATTTGATTTGTCATGTCTAAGTAGCTCTCCAGATAAGTTAGCTATTTCATCTATTTATTACTAAATCGGTGGCCTCTTTGTTTAAGATGACAGTATTCCTTTTTCATGTTAACTTTAAATTGTTAAGAGCAAAAGAAACATTTTAATTTACTTTTTTCTTTCTTTTTTTTTGTTTGTTTATTTTGTTTTTGTTTTGTTTTGTTTTGTTTTAAGAGAGTGAGAGAACATGAGAGTGAGAGAGAGAGTGAGGTGGGGAGGATCTTAAACAGGCTCCACTCCCAGCACAGAGACCAATGTGGGGCTGGATCTCAAAACCCTGAGATCATGACCTGAGCTGAAATCAAGTCAGATGTTTAACTGACTCAGCAACCCAGGCGCCCCCATTTTTATTTACTTTTGATTCCACACAAGGAAAGTTGAATCCTCAACTATACACTACAATAAATAGGATATTTTAATATCTAAAGTTTCTAGTAGAAACCAGTTCTACTCTTCTATCATGATCCATCCACTTTTTTCAACTGAGGAATTTCACAAGGTTTTGTGGAGAATGAGAGAACCTGCTTAGCCAGTTGGATTTAAGTCAGATTATTCATCACAGAGGTAATGCATAGTATCTCCCATTCACATTTATTCCTATATGTCATTTGTATACTTTATGAAGACCTAATTTCAAAATAAAAAGGGAACCTTGACATCTCATTATCACCAACAAAAACTTATGTTAACAGAACACTTATGCTTTCTGCCTTAGTCTATTCTAAAAAAACCTTTTGAAATAGTTAAAACTTTATTCTTATACAAGTTCAGCAAGCATGATTCAAAAATTTATTTATCTCCTTAATGAGGAACCAGTATAATAATAGAAATGATTCAAAAATTTATAGATAGAAGTATTTATAATTTCTGAAAGAGTATTGGTATAACATTGCTAAATTAATTAAAAACTCAGTGCCCTTTGGGTACTTGTGGGTATGGCTATCTGACAGAATGAACTCAATGAGATTCACAAAAGGGCACAAAGTTCTTGGGGAAAATTATACCAGCGGAAACTCTGTAAACTCGGACTGAAAGAGAGAGGATAGTGCAAAATGAAAGGAGGTCACCGGTCCCCAGAAGACAGGCTGAGAAACCTACTTGGTTGCAAACTTGTGCTACCTTTCTTGAAAAAGAAAGGATAAACATTTGTTGCTTAAGTTCACTAGGTTTTGGGATAATTTGTTACTCAGCAGTAGATAACTGAAACACAGTGAAAGGTTCAATGTTGTATCTGAAATGAGTGTCCTACATATAATTTAGGAATGGAGATAAGAGAGGTACACAGACATCCATTAAACAAAGTTGAGGAAGATAAGTATTACAAGAAAAGCTCACAGGAAGTCTTACATCAACTCCTTGAGAGAGTGAGCAAAGAAAGAGCACATCTGGCCATATGGATAAGAACAGACAAATGAGATGTTCGCAAGAGGCAGTAGTTGAAAACACAGGAGCTGGATTTGAAACCCAGTCCTGCCAGTTAGAACTTGTGTAAACTGCGGCCAGACAACCCCTGTGACTTGTTTCTCTATCTGTAAAATGTCAATGGGGATCATCCACTGTGAGGATTAAACAGGCCAAAGGCACATCCTTGTTTGCCTGGGATAATCTCTTGTTATGTTATTCACCAGGATATATTTAATAGTGTTCTATTCGTGTGTTCTTTCACTCTCAAAGCCCAGGTCAAATGACAAATTATATGGTGACCTGAAGAGTAATTGCAATAATTCATATGCAATTTTGAAGTTATTAAAAAAGATGTCTAAATTTATCCTCTACCACAAATATAATTTTTAGTGAGTTTTATTTCAGTTAACTCTTTGCACTTATGCAGATATGTACAGAGATATCATCTATATAAGTGAATATGTATGTGAGTGTACACATGCTGTTTACCCATAAAACATAAAAATAGAAACTATGTTTGCACAACAGTTTGGAAAGATTATCCTGGTGGTGGCGAGTCACGTAATTCAGGGCAGGGGGAAGAATATGGCAGCAGATCTGATATTGGATTATTCACTTTCATGTGCAACATGGATCTGTTTCTGTCTGATGGGGTACAGTATATGAAACAAGGAAAGTCATAATAAGTTATAGCTATAGTGATGTCCCCCCATAAAATGTATCTAGAAAGGAAGAAAACATCAACAGAACAACAGAACTAAACTTTAAGCTTAATCAGCTGGGATGGTGGGAGGATAGATGGGAATAGGAACTAAAATAACTGGTCACACCTGTTTTCGTCAAATGTCTCTTTGGTGATGAGGGAAACTCAACTTCCATTATTCTCACAAGTAAACACAGACCTAAATACCTTGGTTGGGGTTGGAAAATATACTTAACCCATGGCAGTGTTCTCTAAAACAAGTTCTTAAAAATGGATTAGTGTTGAACTTACCCTTTAATGACAATGAAGAGTGGTATTAACTATCTTCCCAGAGAAGACTGTAGTTAATAGCACACAGAATCATTGGTAGCACCACCCCAGGGTAATTCAGTGGAAATCTAAGTCTTAAGAATCAAAGAAAGTAGGCGCCTGGGTGGCTCAGTGGGTTAAAGCCTCTGCTTTCGGCCCAGGTCATNGTGTTCTCTAAAACAAGTTCTTAAAAATGGATTAGTGTTGAACTTACCCTTTAATGACAATGAAGAGTGGTATTAACTATCTTCCCAGAGAAGATTGTAGTTAATAGCACACAGAATCATTGGTAGCACCACCCCAGGGTAATTCAGTGGAAATCTAAGTCTTAAGAATCAAAGAAAGTATTAACCAGAATGTTTAATAAAATACTTAAGGAAAAATCCAGTGGCTTGTGTACTTTTCGGGACATGGATTTAATGCTCTGGCAAGAACTTTGGGAGGAGGCAAACTTGCTGGTAGGGTAGCTCTTTGAAGATTTGAGAAAGTGATATTGCAACTGAACAAAGTGAAAATGTTTGTGCTGATCCAGCAGATGGTAAAGAAAGTAACACAGAGGCTTAGATGTGAATGCTGAAATGTGTATATGAGGTGAGCCCAGAAACCTTTCCAGAGGATTATGTGCCACAGAGCATCCAGAGCACAAATCACTTACCAAGGTTTTCAGAAACGACCCCAGCATCACTGAGAAGTCCATGGTGGCCTCCTCTACAGACCAAGACTACCCACCTCAAGTGATGTGCTACTTCCCTGTGAGTTACCGTCTACCACACTCAACTACCTAATTCATGCTTTTAAGGCAATTCTCATTCCCTGAAATTCTCTCAGTGTTGTGTCTTAAGCCTGAGTTGAATAAAATTACTATTAACAGTATGGATGTATATTCTACTCATAAAAACAATTGCTTTTCTCTTTCTAATGTATTACTTCTAGAAACTATATTTTCCATGAAATATCATTGTAATGTCTTGGGTGGTCAGAAAATTTAGTGGAATGAGCACAGGTGTGAAATTAAGAAGACTTTGCTTCTGTTACCAGACATGTAATTTTGACTATAAAAATTATCTGAATTTCAAATTCCTTATATTTAACATAATAATCACTGATGTTTGTTGCATGCATACCTAATACGTACAACACACTCTTCTTAGAATTCTTTATTCAGTCCTCATAGTGACCCCATCAAGATTGTACTATTATCATCCACAGTTTGTTGATATTTATAACTAGTATGTGGTCAGATTTGCTGTGGGTAGATTATTCCAGAATGTCTGACTGACTTCAGGACCCACGCTCTTAGTCCTTTGATAATTTGCCTTTCTACTTCGACTCATTATTTTGAAAAGTGTTTATTGGGCTCTTCTCCAGTCTGGTTTCATGGATACAGCAGAGAATGAAACAGAAAAGATCTCTGTTCTGTTGTTCACATTCCAGTGCAGAAGTGAAAATATTGAGATGATGGTTACCAGGTTCAAATACATAATTCAGTGTACCTGGAACATATAGGGAATAAAATTTTTTTACAGAGTTTTCTTTCTTTAAGTGTCAGGGAAAATAGGGGCACCTGGGTGGCTCAGTTGGCCAACCATCTGCCTTTGGCTCAGGTCATGATCTCAGGGTCCTGGGATCGGGTCAGGGCTCAGGGGGGAGACTGCTTCTCCCCCTCCCTTTGCTGCTCCCCCTACTTGTGCTCTGTCTCTCTCTCTGTCAAATGGATGAATAAAATTTAAAAAAAAAGAAAAAATGACAGGGAAAATAATTGGTATTTGATAAAATGATAGGCCCAAATTCAGAATAGAAATAATCTCAAAAATTGCTGTTGTGGGTTCTGGTAAAATGCAGTACATTTATGATTTAGTGATCAGAAGGAGACATACTACTGCTTCTCTGTTAAGAATAAGCTTATTACAGGCAAATAATTCAGTATATTGAAAAATAACTTTTGCACTATCTGGATGAATCATTTTCTCTTCAATCTCTGGCATTGTAACAGCTTTCATGTTTTTATCAAATTTGCCTTGATGTGAAGGACTTTTACAAACTTATTGATTATATTATGTGTAATGTCATTGAGAATAGGCTAGAAATATAAAATAGATTTCTATCCTTAATGGATGTATAATCCAAAGTAAAGCAGGAGGAAGAGAAACCCGTTATATATATTTCATTGGCTGCTTTGTGGTAATATCTATAATTTTAAGGAAAAGTGAAGAAAAAGAAAGGATTGGTGTGGATTGTCATAAATTTAGCAGATTTTACTATGTAGAATGACTTCTGACATCTACTGACTTTTAATTCCTACCATCAGAGAAAAAAGTTATGATGGTTCTCAGAAAGGACAATAGAACCAACTAAGAAGTACAATATTCTTCATCTTCTCTTGTTTCTTGTATGTGTATCATAGAAATAATATCTTTAACCAAAAGTAAAATTCATATTAACCACAAATAAAAAAATCACTGCACACAAAAAAGTAAATACCAGGTAAAACAGTAAGACTTCATTCATTTTTAAGGTATGTGTTTTGTTGTTGCTAAGCTCTGTGCAATTTAGTCCTGTAGATTTACAATAAATGATTGATGTAATTAAATTTGTGGATTGTAATTGATTACTGAACTTGTACTGCAAATGAAAAACATACATATATCTTCTAATTTATTAATGGTTCACTTCCAGAATTCAACCAAGTGCTCATGACAGAGCCTCTGAGGGTCCTACCCTGAGCCTCCTGTTGAGATTCTACCTATGATGTGCTAGGCCCAACAAATAAAGAAGGGCCTGTAGTCCTTATTTGATTCAAGTATGCACTTGGAAATTTGGAAATAAGTTAAAGCTTAGTTTAAACATGTAAATTTTCTGAGGAATACAGATGTAATCTGCTATTATAAATGTTCTCCTACTAGCTAGGTGTTGACAGATCTACATCCTATAAGAAAGGGGAATGACTGTCATTGTTAGATGGTTCTTTGACATTTCTATTCTCCATTATAAGCCCACATTGCTGGGCCAACTACAATGTGGTTGTCACATTGTGTAGATCACATTGCTGAGCTGACCTACAGCCAACTGCTGAGGTACAAACGATGCTGGGTTACTATATTTGGAAACAACCCATTACTTCTGCAAAGGATAAAATTCTCAAATAACGTATTTGTTTTTGTTGCAAAGGAGGATATGATAAATATAAAAACCCTGGCCAGGGCACCTGGGTGGCTCAGACAGTTAAGTGTCCGCTCAGGTCATGATCCCAGTGTCCTGGGATTGAGCCCCATGTCGGCCTCCCTCTCAGCGAGGAACCTACTTTTCCTTCTGCGGCTCCCTGTGCTTGTGCTCTCTTTCACTCTCTCTCTCTCTCTCTCTTTCTCTCTCTGTCAAATAAATAAATAAAATCTTAAAAAAAAAACCCTGGCCAATGAGAGGAAGAATTAAAACTATCATCTTATTTTTTGTTTTGGTAGAAAATAGTGTAGAATGAAGTAAATATTTATTCTAAATTTTATTGCAGTGTTAAATTTTAATTTAGTATTTTTACTTGGTGATTTGTTTTTAGCATAGCAAAATGATTAATATTGTGAATACTGATAATTGAGATAAAATTTTTGACAGTCTGAGGAAGTATTAATCCTGTGATGATATCCTTGCTTTTGTGGTAGCAATAAATAAGAAAATAGAATTCACTAAAATAAAAACAAACCAATAATATTTTCAAAAAACATCTATTATATTTATTGATATAACATTAGGAAATTTACATGTTTAAACTAAACTTTAACTTATTTCCAAATTTCCAAGTGCCCTATAGTCTACTTTTGCTTTCCCATAAACTTTAATAGACTGTAACAAATATGGCCCGGTATGCAGATTGCCAGTGCAAATGTTACAATAAACTCCAAGTTATTCTATTCCCCCAAACTAAAAAGTATCTTCTCATATTTTCCCCACTACTACCACTCCATTATAATAACCCCCTGGATCCTCCCCACTTTAAAATGAGAGACTGGGGCGCCTGGGTGGCTCAGTCATCAAGTGGCTGCCTTCGGCTCAGGTCATGATCCCAGGGTCCTGGGATCCAGTCCCGCATCGGGCTCCCTGCTCAGAGGAGAGCCTGCTTCTCCCTCTCACACTTCCTCTGCTTGTGTTCCCTTTCTCACTGTCTCTCTCTGTCAAATAAATAGATAAAATCTTAAAATAAATAAATAAATAAAATGAGAGACCACTAAGACACTATGGATTATGGTGTCATTTGGCCCAAGTTAATAGCATGGTTCCAGACTCTGATGCGTCCAAGCACATGAATCAACTGTCCTTGTGTCCTGTCCTAAGATTACAGGTTAAACCTTGGATATTTCCATCTGAGGGTCTATCTTCAAACAGGAAAGGCCTGTGGGAGTTCCTGAGCCTCGGTGCCTCCCCCCACTTTGTCCCCCTGCCCAGAAAGGACAGGTCTCTTTCCAGGAAGCAAATGTGTGAAGCACAGTGGATTAAAATTTCCACTGGCTCCTCATACTGCCCACTTCTCTCCGGCAAGTCTGGCTGAGGAAAGAGCGTGTTACCCGGATCAGGTCAAACTCTAACGGGTTAGCCGCACGTACATCAAGTTCACTTAGAAAAACTGATGATTGATACTAATTGTTTTCAAATTATGAACACTTAGAAGTTCCTCAAGGGTTGTCTATCCAAGCAATATTGTTTCATTCTGAATATCCTTATTGAGCATATACTATGCCCCAGGCATTTGGGGGATATAAGAGTGAGGAAAATGAACAAAATTCTTCCCTAACAGCAATTACCATTTAATAACAATATACCATGTAGTAGCTTCATTTTATTTGTCATATACATTGGACTTTCTTTTTACAGATGATTTATACTGATAACGTTGCTAAAATGTTTTTTGAAAACTACTGAGTTTATTTGAAGGGCAAAGGTCAAAATACAAGCCTTTTTTTGAATTCCTATTTGTCTACTAAACAGAGAGGGATAAATATAACTTGTTTAGCAGGAGGTATTATAAACTATGAAAAGAGTAACTTACTTATACTAACTCAGATCACTTTCTAGAGAGAGAAAGAAAAAGGCCATTATGCAGCTGACCAAGAAACTGACCAACTTTTCCTTTTGTTTGTGGGTGGGTAATACTGATGAGATAGAACCTTAATTTAAAAGATTGATTTTTTTCCCCCTCAGCTGTCCTAACAGTTGAGTGAGTAAATTTAACTGAACTATTTTAATCAATTACTCAATAATTGACTTAAATTGATTAAAAAAGAGTTAATTCATTGCCCACGGATATTTAGATAACTTGAAGTTTCTAATTTTGAACTCATTTTAAAGTAAGGCAGTGACCACTGGATAGAAGATTCGAACTAGAAATTAATAAACCCCCTGTGGTTTTTGTTTTATTAACTCAATGACAGTGAGATTTAAAATTTCACACACATTAGTCTATTTTCACCCCAATGTTTTATTGGCCCTCTGGAGCAAGAATCAGAAAGGAGAGTAGCTATTGCATGAAATACTATCATTTTGACTTGCTGTGGCATTCTTAGATGTTTCCTTTGTCTTTACTTTTCTTGAATGTCTAGGATAAAACTTAAGCCAATTTCCTATATTATAAAGCAGGCGTTTTGAAGGAAGTGCTATGCATATTTTTGAAGATGCCAAGAAATAAAGTCAAGAATAAATACAAGAATAAATTGTGATTTCAATTCAGTAATTAGTACTGAACTTTAAAAGTTACTAATGGTGAATAAGAATTTTCCAAAGTAGATAATAGAGTATTGTTTCATCATTAATAGGTAGACAAGTATGTAATTAAATATTATAATCTTCATTTAAGTTAATCAATACAAATATTATAGTTAAAATTTTTTCAATGTAAAAGCAGCTTTTAAAAAATGTGCTTTCACTACCGTTCATTCTCTAATACAAGAGAATTTTTAAATGATAGTTTGGATAACTCAAATCAGAATAAAAAAGTTTTAATAGAGTTTTCATAATATTAAAAAGGAGTATAAGAGGAAAAAGAATAAATGTTTTGAAAGTTTGCTTTTGACTAAGCATTGAATTGGATATATGATACAAGATATTTCATATGTTATAAAGATAATATTTTACACTTTCTACAGTGAAGAATAACAGGACACACATAAGTCAGTACCATTTGTATGTGAATGGTCACACCCATTGGTCGTTTTTAAGAGGGATCAGTAGTCAGCAGTAAAACCTTCCTGTTGGTCTAAACTTTGATAGAGATGTAGTGACTCTGGGTCTTCCACAGTGTTCGTTTTCTTTACCTGTCCCCAGTCAAGCCATGTGCCAGCTGTTGAACCAGTCAATTTTAACAATGGAGATGTTAAACCAGGAACCACGTACGCTGGGTCTTATGTTTGCCTTGAGCAAGATGACAGTATCCATGTGCATCAGAAGGAAGTTCCTGTTAGCAAATGTCTCCGTATAGATGGAATTGTCACTGGTACTATTCTGGTGCTTGAAATCGGATATATGGCATTTTGATAACAGCAGTCTGGATTGGGAACATTTGTTTTCCTTGCTTGAAAAATTAACTATTGGACTGTAGCTCTTAAAACTTACCAAGTTAACACACAAAACCTTCTTTCTTAGTTCATCCCAGAATCTTAACCCTTCCCTGCCTAGGAGTCTTAGGGATGTAATTAAGAAACATTTAGTAAGAGTAACAGTGAATATGAAGACCAAATTAAGTTAAGGATTGGATATGGATATGTCCGTACTCCTATAACTTTGTAATAAAAATGATATTTAAGGACTTAAATTATGAAGTTTCTTATTAGTTTGAGACTCTCAACGAGAAAAAGATAAATGAGGGTATAGTCCAGAAGCTTATGGAAAACAATGTGGAATAAACTAGGGTAGGGTCTAAAAAGTCTTCAACTTTTATTTCTATTTTAAAATTTTATTGAACTAATTTGCATTTCTAGAAACATGAAAACTAAGGCTTTTTTCTTTCTGATATGAATTCTTACAGCGTTCATGTTGAAATGGCTATTAATTATGATATAGTAATTGTTTTGAGATAGATATTTTTATCATGTTAAGAAATTGTCCCCTTCTTAAAATTGTTAATAACAAATTTTATTGAGTAATCTAGGGAGAATTTCTTAACTTTGTGAATTGTAGATAATATCACATTTGGTAATTTTTATAATGGTAAAGCATGCTTGACTTTCCACCTCCAAATTTACTTTGCTACAAATTAAAATTTTATACTAATAGTCACAAGTAAAATAGATATATAGACTTTTTTAAGTGATACTTTCTTAAAAAGATTATTTGCTCACTAAAATAGGTAAACTTAATATATTTTTATTTTGGAATGCTATATACAGGGTGAAGATTAGTCCTCTTGGAAGTCCGAAATAACTTATACCTGAAATATTTGAAAATAATTATATGATACATGTTAATTCAAGATTCCTCCATCCATCCATCCATCTTTCCCTCTTTCCTTCTGCTTTTTTATTAAATATAATATGCATACAAAAAACCTGCACAAAACACAAACAGCTCAATTATCTTAACGTGTAAATATATACACTTTATATCCCTCCCCTGCAAATGTAAACATTGTCTCAGAGTCTCTAAACCTCAGCGCTATAGATACTTTGTTCTAGAAAATTCTTTGTTGAAGGGAGCCCTATTGGGCATTGTAGAATGTTAAGCATCATCATTGATTTCGACCCACTAGATGTCAGTAGTACACTCTCACCTCCTCTCTGCCCCCCTGACCCTCTCCCTGCAAATTGTGACAAATGAGTATGTCTCCAGATATTGCCAAATGATGCTGGGGCATGGGAGGAAATCACTCCTGGGTGAGAATCACTGTACTACAATGACCTTTATGGTAATGATGTCTTTTCTTTATTCTTTTACCCTATAACTATGGATCTTTAACATTATAAGGTAGATTTGCTTGGAAAGCATTCTTTATAAAATAATTTTTTAAATAAACTGCTAATCATGGGCCCTTAATATTACCCTAATAGGTAGTGTGACCACATAATTTATAACCTAACTGGTGCCACAGGCATTAAATATTATTGACCCAAGAAAAGCTCCATGATAACCCTACTTCTAAGGTACATCAGCAGAGAACATTATTTTTACAGCCCCATACATCTAGGGTTCCCTTTTTCAATGGATAATTGTACATAAAATGATAGCAGAACAACTTAAAACAGGGCATTCCCAAGGGCAATATGATGAGGCCCAACTCAAAGCATCAGGGATGAAAAGTTACAGAAAACAGCATTCATCTAACTTGGGTCATAGAAAGTTATATACTTTAAACGATTTTCTCTACTAATGCAACATACTGACTAAAATAAATGTCTTCCAAGATTTGCACATAAATACAAAAGAGATCATAATCATCATGTTTAAGAGATTTTGTGTCTGTAGGGGATGTGTGTTTTATTGTAATATAATTCATAAACCATTCAATTGGCACATTTACAGTATACAATTGAACAGTTTTTAGTCTGTCCACAGAGTTGTGTACCCATCATCACTATCTAATTTAGAATGTGTGCAATCCCCCCGACCACCCCCTACCACTTAACAGTTTTAATTCCTCCCTTGTCTTAGTCAGGCAACCATGAACTTACTTGCTGTTTGTATGTATTTGCCTATTCTGGACACTTCATATAAATGGTATGATATAATGTGTGGTCTTTTGTGACTGAATTTTTTCATGCAGTATAATGTTTTCAGGGTTCATTCATGCTGTATCATGTTTCACTATGGCATTTCTTTCCATTGTCAAATATTCACATGAATGTGTATTTTACATTTCATCTACTTACCAGTTGGCAGATATTTGTATTATTTTCATTTCTTGGCATTAGGTATAATGTTGCTGTGAATATTTCATGAGCAATTTTTTTTTTTGTGGACATACGTTTTCATTTCTCTTTGGTATATAAATATGCGTGGAAATGCTGGTCTTGTTACTGTATGTTTTACATTGTAAAGACCTGAAAAACTGCTTTACAGTGTGGCTGCGCCACTTTACAATCCCATAACAATGTATGAGGGCTAAAATTTCTTTATATTCTTGTCAGCACTTGTTATTGTCAGTCTTTTTTACTTTAGTCATCCTAGTAGGTATGAAGTGTTATCTCATAATTTTATGACTAATGACATGGAAAATTTTTTCTTATGACTAATGACATGGAACATTTTTTCACCTGTTATTTAGCTATTTGTATATTTTTTTGGAAAAAATTAAAATCTTTTCTCCCATTTTTAAATTGGGTTCCTTTTTTTTTACTACTAAATTATAAGAGTTCTTTCTATATGCTAAATATATGACCCATATCCCTTGTAGGATTTGCAAATACTTTTTCCCATTCTGTGAATTGTCTTAATAAAGAGCCTGACTCCATTTTTAATATTTGACTTCTGGAAAATTTTAACCCTTACCCATCTGAATTCCCCTCTGGCCCACACCTGAGTAAGGTGATAAGAAAGTCCAAGTTCTCCCTCCTTTTGTTCAAGGGAAGTTCAAACCATGCATAGGGACCCTTAGCCCACCTTATCCCATAACCGCACCCCTCCCCCCAACCAATCTCCTATCATGGCTCTTTCAGGCAACTCTTGTATCTGCTCAGAAATCATCCTGCTTACTCAGAAAGCCTCACTGTATGAAAGTATGTATTTCATATCCTCATAGTGCATATGCGGTGCCATCAGTCTTGCTATCCAATCAAATTATGGGTGGAAGTCCATTGGTTAAGAGGAGTGAGTGGCCAAATAATTGTCTTTCCTCTATCCCAGTAGTGTCCTTTGAGGGACAAAATTTTATGATCTTGACAAAATCCAGTTTATTTACTTTTTCTTTTATCACTTGTGCTAACACTGTCATATATAAAAAGGACTATAGATAACCCAATCTCATGAGGGTTCACTCCTATGTGTTCTTGTAAGAAGTTTTTGGTTTTATCACTAGCCTTTAGTCTATGGTCCATTTTAAACTAATGGTTGTGTATGGTGGGAAGAAAGAACACAACTTCATTTTTTTTGCATATGGGTATCTAGTTGTCTTAATATTGTGTGTTGAAAAGACTATTCTTTCTCCATTGAATTATCTTGGCACACTTGTTGAAAATCATCTATATATGAAACCATAAATATAAGAGTTTATTTCTAGACTTTCAGTTCTGTTCCATTGATCTTTATGTCCTTATGCCAGTATCACGCCATCTGGATTAGTGTAGCTTTGGAGTAAGTTTTGAAATTAAAAAAAAAGAAAAATAAGTCTTCCAACTTGTCCCTTTTCAAGATAGCTTTGGTTATTCTAATGCTTTTTATTTTCATATGAATTTCAGGAACAGCTCATCAATTTCTACAAAAATAAGAGCTGGAATTTTGATAGTGATTGCATTGAATGAAAAGATTCATTTGATGAGGATAGCCATCTTAGTAATATTAACTTTTGGATCCATGGACAGGGGGAAGTTTTCCCATTTATTCATGTCTTCTTTGATTCCTTTCAAGAATATTTTATGGTTTTAAAACTGTAAAAGTCTTATACATCTTTTGTTAAACTTATTTTTAACTATTTTTCTTTTTGACAGTATTATAAATAAAAATATTTCATTTTTTCCAACTTTATTGAGGTATAATTAGAAAATGTTTTCTTAATTTCTTTTGTGAATGATTCTCATTGTTATGTATGTAAATACAACTGATTTTGTTGTCCTTATATATCTTTTCTTCCACAACCTCGATGAATTTGTTCATTTGTTTTTAATAGTTACTTTGTTTATGCCTTTGGTTTTCCTCTATACAAGACAATATCATCTATGGATAGAGATAGTTTTACTTCTTAGTTTCCAAATATGGATACCTTTTATTTTGCTTTCTTGACTAATTGTCCTCCTTAGAGACTCTAGTACAATGTTGATTATATGTGATGATATATAACATAACATACATACATAAACATTCTTGAATTGTTCCTTAGAGGAAACTGTTTAGTTTCCCATTGTTAAATATGATATCATCTATGGGATTTCATAGCTTTCCTTTATCAGATGGAAGAATTTCCTTTTTATTCCTAGTTTGTTGAGTATTTTATCATAAAGAGGTATTGGATTTTGTCAAACCCTTCTTCATCTATAGAGATAATCGTATGTTTTTTATCCTTTATTTTATTAAACTGATTTAGTACCATTGATTAATTTTCAAACATCAAACCAACCTTGCATTCTTTACATAAACCTGCTTGGTCATACTATTTATTCTTCTTTGTATGTGTTGGATTCTGTTAGATAATATTTTTTTGTGAGGATTTCTGCATTTATGTCCCTAAGGGATATTGTTCTGTAGTTTTTTTTTTCATTGTAATATCATCTGGTTTTGTTAACAGTCTAGTAGCAGCCTCATAGAATGAATTGGAAAGTGATTTTTCCTCCTTTGTATTTGATAGAGGTTGCGAAGTGTTGAGATTAATTCTTCTTCAAAGATTTAGTAGAATTCGCAAGTGAACAATCTGGTCCAGGACTTTTCTTTGGGGAAAGTGGTTTTTTGTTCTGTTTTGAATTATTAATTCAATATGTTTACTTGTTACAGGTCTATTCAGATTTTTCTGTTCTTTGGGACAGTTTTTATAGTATTCATCTTAATAGGAATTTGCTTTATCTTTTTGATCTAATTTGAATACAAGTTTTTATAGTATTACCCTATAATTCTTTTTATTTTTTTAAGGATAGTAGTAATGTCTCACATTATTAGTTTTACTAATTTGAATCTTCTCTTTTCTTCTTGGTCAATTTAGATAAATGTTTATTATTATTTCCAAAAAGCTAACTTTCATGGGATATACTTTCTCGTTTTCTTTTCACATGGCTCATAATTTTTTAAAACAAAAATTAACTCTATAATAGTAATGGCAACCCTGGAAATCAAAAGAACTTCCCTTGGATTCATTGCCACTTTTTGGTGGTGTTGCTTTGGCTGTTTGTTTTTAGTGACTATACAGGAAAAATCCTGGAGAGAATGCATTTTTTTTGTTTTGACCTGCTACTCCTGAATGCTTTGCTTAATTAGCTTAGTTGTCACCTAAAGATTGAACAGAAACTTTCTTAAATGCCTTAAAGAAATGTCTCCCCATTTTTGCTCTGTGAATATAATGGGACACAGTTTCATTCCTCTGGCAGATATTAATCCTCCCTTAGTCTACACTTCTTTCTAACTCAGAGCCTTAAGGTCAACCAACTGAGAGATTAAGGCCTTCTGAAGTCTTTCATGGTCATGTGCACAGCACTGGTCATGCAAATGACCATCTATATTCCCAGAAATATATTGGAGGTTTTCAAAGCCCTCTATGGACCTCTTATTTGACAGCTTTTCCTAATACATTTTCAACCTGTTTGCTCAACCTTGTTTCACTGCCTCAAGCAGGTGCAATTTAAGTAATTGCTGCTGATTATTTCTGACAAACACCCTGGGGATATGGTTTTTCTCCCTAAATGAGCTGTGAGTCAGTTCAAATAAAGACAAGCTGTATAAATAAGGTATTTCCAGGCAATTGCCAAACAAGTTAGATAGTAGGTATTTTCTGAGGGAAGGCTTCGTGAAGAGGTGAAGAGATTCAAGTCCATTTACCCCCTCTCATGGCTGCTAGGCCTCTGTTTTCACAACTGTTGTGGTTATGACACTATTGATTTTCAAAACTAGCACAGAGCTGGGGAGAGGTTTTAAGGAATAGGGCTAGTTGAAGTGTTACAAAGATTTCTGTTCTTACATGGGTTCTAGTCTTTTTATTGAATAAATTCTCCTCAGATTGTTGCAAGTCTTTAAATAATTTCCAGAATTCAGAAAAAGTTAATTTTGAAAAGTCGTGCCATTTTAATTGCTATTGTGAGGCAGAGATTTTACTGAGGTCCTTACTCCGCCATTTTGGAAGTGATTTCTTTTTGAAAGAATTTAGGAATTTTTAATTTTTCTAGAAGTTCTATAATTCCTTAAGAATTTTGATATTAGGATATAACAAACATTATCTTTTTATGTTATTTTTATTCAACTTTACATTTTATTTTTATATTTTCCACTTCTGCTTTTTCTTTTTACAATGGATTTCAATATTTTAATCCTTCTTTTGAATATACTTTTTCTTATAGATTCTTACAAATTGCTATTAATTTCAATTTTAATCTTTATTAAATTATTCTTTGGTTTTAAATTTAATTATTGGTTCAATTACTTTTCTTCTGATTAACTTAAAATGGCTATCTTCACATGAGAGTTCAAGAGTTTTCCCCAGTAATTGTTCTCTTTTTCCTGAGTGATACATCCTTGAGTATTAATTGAGTACACACTACTCAGAAGAAAGATAAAATTTCTCAGCTATCCTTACAACTTAGTGTGTCTAAGTGGAAATAGCATGTGCAAATTTTGGGTAGTGCCATTAGAAGGAGCTGTCCTTTTGCTTTCTGACTTTTTGCTCAAATCTGCTATCTGCAAAGCAAATGTGGTAATGGATGCTGGAATAATTACATTGGAGCAGCAAACTGGAAGGACACTTATGACCTTTAAGTTGCTATATACCACTTTTGGAATTCCTATGTTCAGTATATTTTCTTTCTTCATGAGAAAGAGATAAAATTCCATCTTGTTTAAACTACTATTGTTATAAGAGTTCTGTCATCTGTGGATGAAAATAGAAACAATAGCTAAGTACTGATTTGATTTAATCCTATATGTTTAATGTGGTGTTACTTTTATTGCATTCCAAGAAATCTCATTTCTATGTGATTCTATCATTTACTCAGCTATTATTCAGAAAGTTCTCATTTTATTAAAATTAAAGATGGCTTTGGGTTTAATATTTATAGTTCCTAGGCTTTTTTGCATTATAACAAGTAAAATTTCTGCTTTTTGAAGCATATTATGGACATTTTAGTAGAATAGCAAAAGGTCACATATAATAAATTTGTCACATAAGCAGGAGATTCCACTTGCGGAATGATCATAAGAGGAGTTTTTGGACTGTTCTACAGTGAAGCAATCGTAACTGGAGAAAAAAAATATATATATATATATATACACCCTGTAATGGAATGACTGGATCATATGGTAATTCTATTTTTAACTTTTTGAGAAAACTCAATATTGTTTTCCAGTGGCTGCACTAATTTGCATTAGTACCAACAACGCATGAGGGTTACTTTATCTCCACACCCTTTCCAACACCTGTTAATTGTATTTTTGAGTCTAACCATTCTGACAGGTGTGAGGTGTTATCTCATTACGGTTTTGGTTTGCATTTCCCTGATGGTGAATGATGTTGAACATCTTTTCATGTGTCTGTTGGCCATCTGTATGCCTTTTTTGGAAAAAAAAATGTCTATTTAGTTTCTCTCCTCATTTTTTTAGTTGCATTATTTGTTTCTTTGGTGTTGAGTTGTATAAGTTCTTTATATATTTTGCTTTTTAACCCTTTATCAGATATATCATTTGCAAATATCTTCTCCCATTCAATAGGTTGTCTTTTAGTTTTGTGAATTATTTCTTTTTTTTTTAAGATTTTATTTATTCATTTGACACAGAGAGAGAGATTACAAGTAGGCAGAGAGGCAGGCAGAGAGAGGAGAGTGGAGGAAGCAGGCTCCCTGCTGAGCAGAGAGCCCGATGTGGGCCTCGATCCCAGGACCCTGGGATCATGACCTGAGCCGAAGGCAGCGGCTTTAACCCACTGAGCCACCCAGGCGCCCTTGTGAATTATTTCTTTCACTGTATAAGAGCTTTTTATTTTGGTGTAGTCCCAATAGTTGAATTTTGATTTTGTTTCCCTTACCTTGAGTAGACATTTCCAGAAAAAAAGTTTATGTCAAAGAAATTACTGCCTACCTTTTCTTTCAGGAGTTTTACAGTTTCAGGTCTCATATTCAGGTCTTTCATCAATTCTGAGTTTATTTTTGTATACGGTATAGAAGGTGTTTCAGTTTTGTTCTTTCATGTGTAGCTGTCCAGTTTTCCCAACACCATTTGTTGAAGAGATATTTTCCCCATTGTCTCCTTTCTCATAGGTTAACTGACCAATAAACATACATTTATTTAAAAAAATCTAAATCTTGTCAGAACAGTGAGTTTCTATGGCACTCGAGCTACAACCTGTTTCATCCTCTATCCCCTACCCTCGGCGTAGCATAATAGAAGCTCCATTCTTAACAGATGTTGCTAAGAAGACAAGGATACCTCTCCCAACTAGTTCCCAATCAAGAGTACAATACTTCCTGAAGAGGGGAAGACCACCAGTTTTTCTTACCTCTTTCACCTATGTGTTGCAAAGAATAAATTTCAGGTAAATGTAGTCAGTAGTTTGGGCCACCTTTTTCCACCAAGCCTTGACAAGTAGACAGAGGCTATATAGTTCAGGATTGGCAGAATGAGAATTCCCTTACATTTACCATCAATTGATAGTGTGCCATAAATATTTATTAAGGGAAAGAAAGACTGAATTTGGACTCATTCTTTACACCAGACACAAAACTTAATACAGATCATAAACCTAAATACAATAATTATAACTGTGAAGCTTTTAGAAGAGAGCATAGGAATAGATCTGTGACTCTGGATTAGGCAATGGTTTATCTGACATGAAAACAAAAGCAGAAGCAATAAAAGAGAAACAGATCAGAGTCCATTGTTTCTGATGTGAAGTTAATCTTTTTCTTATTTTTATTTAATTTTTTTTCTTTTTCTTATTTTTGACCCTATGAATATAATGAGTTTTTTCTTGAGCTTTTCAAGATTTTCTCCTTATCTTTGGTTTCTAGAATTTGACTATGATATGCCAAGGTATATATTTTTTTGTCTTTATCTTTTTTGGTGTTTACTGAGATTCTTGGAGCTGAGGCTTTTTCCATCAAATGTAGATGTTTTTGGTTATTATCTCTTAAATATCCTTGCCCCATTTCCTTCTTCTTTTGTTTCTGGAATTCTAACTACATGAATGTTAGAGTACATGTTATAGTCTCATGTGTCATTGAGCTATGTTTAATAATAATAATAATAATCTCTCTCTGTGTGCTTAAGTTGAATAATTTCTATTCACACCTGCAGGTCACTGATCTTTTCTTTTGAAGAGTATAATTTGCTGTAATATCCAATGAATTTTTTTTCTGTATTATGTATTTTAGTTCTATGATTTTCTTTTTTTAAAAAAATAAGATTGCTATATCTCTTCTGAAATTCCCCATTGTTTAACTGATGATATCCATCTTTTTTGGGACATTTTAAACTTATTTATAATAGCTATTTTATGCCATTTTTTTTTTGCTAGTTCCAATATCAAGGTCTTCTGTGGTTAGCTTCTGTTGATTATGGATCATATTTTCCTGTTTCTTTGCCTTACTAAAATAAGATTGGCTACTGGAAACTGTGGATGATATGCTTCAAAGACTTGAAAGTGTGTATATACAAACATGGTTGAAATTTGTACAAACTACTAAGTTACTAATCACTTTGTTCTTGTGGAAGCTGCTTTATTAGAATAGGCCAATCTCAGTTTTTTACTTTAATGTAGGGAGTGACCCTGAGTCCTTAAAGATGTTCCTTATTCTGAATATGTGGACTTTCTGGGGTAACAGTATTTTTTATTTATTTTATTTTATTTATTTTATTTATTTCTTAAAGATTATTTATTTATTTATTTATTTATTTAACAGAGAGAGAGAGAGAGAGAGAGAGAGAGAGAGAGAGATCACAGAGAGGCAGGCAGAGAGAGAGAGGAGGAAGCAGGCTCCCCACTGAGCAGAGAGCCCGATGTGGGCCTAGATCCCAGGACCCTGAGATCATGACCTGAGCAGAAGGCAGACACTTTAACCCACTGAGCCACCCAGGCACCCCTAAGATTTTATTTCTAAATAATCTCTACACCAAGTTTGGAGCCCGAATTTACAACTCCAAGATCGAGTCATATGCTCTACTGACTGAGCCAGCCAGGCACCCCTGGGGTAACAGTGTTTACAAACTTCCCTAATTTGATTGGACTTGGTGTGATTTACAAACTGCCTCCCAGGTACTGGGTAGCTGTTAAAAATCTCTGTGTAGCTCTTTAGTTTTCAGAAGTTGCTTTCTGTCGTATTATTTGGAATATTTTTCCGTTCATACATAGTTTGAATCAGTTTAAGATTTGAAGGGAACTTACATGCAGATTTTAGTACTAACCAATATGTAGTTAACTTCTTTTCAAGACTGCCCATTACAACTTTGTGTTCTGGCAGCACTGACAATTGTCATCTTCTCACAATTCCTTAGCCCCATGAAACTGTAGTTCTCTCCTCCAGGTGCCATTCAAGCTAGGAAACTCCATGGTTCTGGGCCTCAATGAGTATGATTCTCCTTTGTCAAGAGCAACATCTGGGGCACCTAGGTGGCTCAGAAGGTTAAGTCCCACATGGGGCTCCTTGCTAAGCAGGAAGCCTGCTTCTCCCTCTGCCTACTCCCCCAGCTGTGTACTCTCTCTCTCTGACAAATAAATAAATAAAATATTTTTTACAAAAAGAGCCACATCCCCTCAGTTCTGTTACAGGCTGGACACTCTGCAATAACTTGGAGCAATTGTCTTTATATTTTGTCCTTATATTTTTCCTTGCCTTTATTCTTGTCCCTATATTTTTCCTTGAGAATTTCTGTTATGGTCAGGAGGTTTACTGCTAGATAGGCTAATATGCCACTACATGAATGGAATTCCCATTTTTATTTATTATGAAGAAATCTGATTGAAATACATAACAATGTACTTATTAAGTAGGTTAATATAAAACACTATTTTTTATTTTTTAAAAATTTTTTTTATTTTACTTATTTTTTTATATTCTGTTATTTTATTTTTATATATTTTGCTGTTGCGCTCTATCTCAGGACCCTGAGTTCACAACTTGAGCCAAAACCAAGAGTCAGATGCTTAACCAACTGAGCTACCCAGGTGCCCCATTTTTTGACACATTTTAGAATAGTGTTTATGTTTTGTGCTATGAAATGGCTTTTTTTTTCATAAGTTTTTGATCCTACTCTTGTGTTATGATATCCTATGTGTATAATTTTGTTAGACATAATTGATTAATGCTTCATGAAGACACTGTTTTATCATTGACTCTTTTCATCCCTAATAACTGCTATGACAATGCAACTTATTGGAACTACTCTTCCCTGTTGATTTCCCAGCCATTTACCAACTTCTAGCTCCATGTATTTCCATCCAGCCTCTTTCAACTGCATAGAGATGAGCTTTGGTTGAGTGAATGAATGAAATACTTTGACTCTTTTTTTTTAAAGATATAGTCTTTTTCCGAGTTTATTTTAATCAAATCAGTGTCTTAATATGTATTTAGTAGTTTCATACTTCAGAATTAAGTCAAATATTTATGATAGTCCACAAGGGGCACTGTACATCTGGAAATGTCTCCTTCGATTTTTGTCACTATTGTTTTTTTCCCTTAGTGACTTTGTGTTTGGTTATCTTGGTTCTTATCCTTAGGGAATCTCTTTCCATTAAACATGACTCTCTTGTTTCCCCTTGGTCATATTATTCCATTTTGACTCTTATCCACAAGAACCTGTTATTTCCTAACAATAAGTTTACTCTTCGAAAAAGCGTTTCTATAGCCTATGTAATCTGGGACATTTTTGTCATTCTTTTATCTCTCAGATGTTCTATAACATTGAATTTTCATTTTAGTTTAGAAGAATATGAAAAATAATCACAATTATGGTTGCCAGATTTTTCTAATGAAAATATAAAATACCCTGTTAAAGCAGAATCTTAGATAATCAACAAATATATATACCTATATTTTTATATAGATTTATTCCATGCAATATATGAGACATACACTAAAAATTCTGTTTTTTTTTTTAATTTGAAATTAACATTTAACTGGTGTCTTATATTTTATCTGGCAATCCAATGTTGTCATACCTAAGATAAGGAAAATTTAATTTATCCTGGTATGATAATTTTTTAGAAACTTATGATTTCCAAATCCCAAAGCATTTTTATGGTAAATAACGTTCATATTTGAAAGCTGTCTAGTGAACAACTCTATAGCTAACCCCTAAAACATTTTAGAAGATTAGTTTTATATTATCATTAGAATACTTCTTGAGGTTTTTCAATAAATACACCAAAATTCTTCAAAAAATTAATGCCCATATGTATATTTAAGAAATTAAAGTGAAACAAAGAGATTTGAAATTATTCATATAATCCTAGGTTATATTGAATTTCCTGTAAACTACACACAAATATGTTTCTATTTTTAAAAGAATAAAACAAAACCTGCAACCATTTTATAGGATTATATATATATATTTTAACTTATCACAAAAGTTAGGACCTATATGCACATCAATTTTAAACATTTTTTTCTCAAATTTGTCTTTTTAGAGCAAAAAATAAAGAGCTTCATAGCTCATATCATGTACTCTAAATATGTACAGCCTAAAGCACAATTTTACAGCTGAATTTTAAACCCCTGTGAAATGGGGTTTCTAATGGAAATGCTGACAGACTGCTAGCTGCAGGGACACCAGCAGGCACCATTATAATAAATGGGTCTGAGGGAGACATGATACAGACCCATAGGTAATTAATGGCAGGAGTAAAATAAAATATAGGCACACCGTCCCACTGAGAGCATGACGCAATGGAAGAAACTTGTAATAAAACACAAAGAATGTCTTCAGGAAAGAAGTGTGAGGGAAGTCTTGTAAAATAAATCATGAGCCAGGTCTGTGCTATAAGAGTCATTGCATATTCCTTTATAATTAGGAATTTTTTTTCTAAAAAACACACTATAAAAATCTTTTTTGGCTAAGCAAAAATATTCTGTGTTGTGGATTGAGAAGTCAATGAAATATATACTCAACGACTCAAAACAGCTAATAATAACCAGAGCTTTCTAGTTGGAAGAAGTCCAACATTATGACTCCATATTACAGAAGAATTGACTGTGAAATATATTCTTAGAATGTAGAATGATATGGCTTTTTTTTTCTCTCCTTCAGAAGTCTTCATTTGGTCACCTAGTTGCATTTTTTAATTCTAGAGAACAAGAAAGTCCTGAAAACTTTGGCCATAATTTTCCTTAGTCTTTGAAGTCTTTAGTAACTTTTTGTTCTTTTTTTTTTCTTAATTAGAGGGTAGCTGAAATCAACTTTAATTTCATTTCTACACAGGATGTTGGCTTAGCCATTGTCTTCCAGAAGGAGTACATTTCCAAATAAGTGTACAACTATTCCTTTCTAGATTAAATTGTCTCCTAAAAAACAGAGCATGAAGATTAAGACAGTGTGATGCTGTTGGAGGAGTACATGGTGGGGTGGGTGGTAAGTGGGGTAGGACCGAAAAAAAAAACGAAAAGGAAAAATGAATGAATTACTATGACAGATTATTGACCTAAAAATTTTAAGAGATTTCCATCAATACTTCATCTTGTTTCCTGGCCTCAGGGTGGCAATAAATTAATCCCATATGTTAAACGGGATGACTGAGTCCCCAAAAGTTTGAATGACTTGCCAAGGTCTCATAGCCAAGAAACTGGAGGAGTAATGACAAATATCAACCACTTCCTCCTGCTAACATTTTTCCATTTTAATATATTGCCCTTGCAATTTCAGAAAAGAATAAAATTTTTGCCTGAGTTAGAGATATTCTCATTTGATTTACAAACATAGATTTTGGATGAATAATTCAGATAAATTGACTTTTGCTAGGAATATCTGCAGAGATGTTGAGTTACAGTTACAGTTTCCTATACATAAAAATATCATCAATAAAACAACTACCATTATTTTCTCATTAAATACTTATTAGAAAAAAATTTACCTAATAGAGTGATCTTTTTAATGTCTTTTTTTTGGTAAAATTTATAAAAATGTTAAAACATATTACATTTTTGCAATTGGTAATTCTTTTCTTTTTTCTCCCTTTCTTAGTTGACTAGCAAAAGCTGTCTCCATGCTAATGTTTCTGAGTCTAAGATGAAGAAAGAATAGAGTAACTTATGAAAAATTCATCAATTCTTTATTTCTGATTATAAAGTCATTTCTGTGATGTTTATGGGAATGTACTTCATTTACCTTTGTTGGTTGACTGGCTGATATTATCTACTTCCAATATCTGGGTTAGTCGAATTATTATTTTGTTGTTGAAATGTGTCAATAACTAAATTGTTTTCAAAA
Source organism: Ailurus styani (assembly GCA_002007465.1). Classification (NCBI taxonomy): domain Eukaryota; kingdom Metazoa; phylum Chordata; class Mammalia; order Carnivora; family Ailuridae; genus Ailurus; species Ailurus styani. Next base: position 109,355 of record LNAC01001094.1, read on the forward strand.
TATTTGTTTTAAGAATAAAGTGGAAGTATGGTAGATCGGTATTTTTAAATTCAATTTTATTTATTTATTTGAGGGAGAGAAAGCAAGCACACAAGTAGGGAGAGGAGCAGAGAGAGAGGGAAAAGCAGACTCCCCACTCACTAGGGAGCCAGATGTGGGGCTCGATCCCAGGACCCTGAGAACATGACTTGAGCTGAAAGCAGACACTTAAGCGACTGTGCCACACTGATGCCCCTTAAATTCTATTTTAGTTGCATTTCTGACCTTCGACAGTAAGGAAAATCCTTTACGATTAAAAATAAATTGAATGTTGAAATCTAGGGAGATGAGCAGGTGGGATTAAAGAATCTACAATCTCCAGTCAACTTGCACTCCCGTTTCGATAGCTACATGAAGTATGGGTTACAGGAGGCAAAACCTAGCACCACCCAACATAGGATGTTGACTAGGAGGTATGCAATAAAGCTCCAAAGAATACACCCTCTGTGAAAGAATGAATTTGAAGAAGGCCCACTCTATGGAGACATGCAGTTAGAGAACCTGGCCCACCTTCCCCAGTAGAGGAAAATTACTGTGAAATAACATCATGTGAATTTGTGGCCCAAGCACTTACAGCTTTTCTGGTTCAAAATACCTTCAGACCAGTGTTTGGTTGTAAGTGATCTCTGATATTTAAAGTATTCACTATGTAGCCGGTGAATTTCCTGTGTGTTTAGTCTTGATTTCTTAAACATCAGGATGTTTTCATTAAAGCCTTTAATCAATAAACCAGGTTCTAGGCTTCAAAGATTATCAAAGCACAGTTAATAATTTGGCTCCAAATTATTTATAAAAGTGATACTAACTTTTGCATTTTTATTGCTGTATAGTGAGGCAATGGAAATCCTTTCAATTATCAGTATGAGATTGGAATTTTTGTGTGTAAATGAGTATTTGCATTGCCTTGTTTAAATCAGTAGTTTACTTATTAAAACTATAGATTTTGATAACTATTTTTATCAAGTTTAACATATAAGCTTTGCTTTTAATTTACAAATCTGATAGTTTTTGTAAAAAACATAAAAATTCCTTTCATTCTTTGATCCTTGTTATCTCAACTTAACTTACATAAATTATTTATTTGTTTGTTTATTTATTTTTAAAAAGATTTTATTTATTTATTTGAAAGAGGTAGAGAGCACAAGTAGGCAGAGGGGCAGGCAGAGGGAAATAGAGAAGCAGGCTCTCTGCGGAGCAGGGAACCCGATGCGGGCCTTGATCCCAGGAGCCTGGGATCATGACCCAAGCAGAAGGCAGAGGCTCAACCGACTGAGCCACCTAGGCACCCTAAATTATTGTATTTATAAATATGCCTCAAACTATAGTAGAAGACTTAATATATATGAATATCTCAATTATCAAAATGACAGACTTACAAATCTACCAATAAAATTTAATGCACTTAAACTCACAAATTAGTGTGTAAATTTTTAAATATAAAAATTCATGTTCTGTATCAATCCAAACATGGCTTGAAAACCTAAGCTAATTTTCTTATACCTTTAAAATTAAAAATCTAATATGATAGGTCTTCAAATATATCATATTCCTGTTAAGCATTTCAAACACTTAAATGACAAATGTGAAGAAATGATCACTATGGTTAGATAACTTTTGCTAAATTTAACTTAGGACAATGAATATTATTGTTCTGATTTGCTTCTTTATTTTTGTATTTATTTCTGTACTTTTCAGAGATTACAAAGTGATATATAATACAAGTAAGGACTGGAATGAAAACCTTAGCCTGGCTAAAGTTCCTTGGTGTCAAAATACAGTTATAGATTTGGATTATGGCACAAAATTCTAGACAGGCATGTAGAATCTGTGGTTGGCTACTTGATAATCCCATCTGAATTGCAGGTTAATACAGCTATTTTAGGGATATAGTTCTATCTGTATTGACAAATGAAGGGAAAGTAGATACTTAAAACTCATGTTTTCAGCTTGAATTTATATTTTAATTTTTTAATTCCATGCATAAAATGTTCCCTGGGTAACTTTCAGGACTCATCCTCATCATATTTTGGTTTTAACTTCTTTTGACTTTTTAAACTTATTTGGAAGATGGAATTCTACACTCTACAGCAAGGCACAACTGATCTCTTTGTTCTTGGATTGTAAGAAATAAAATTCATACTGTAGGTACTAGTAATAAATCTTGCTTAAGTAAAAAATAATTGACTTCTGCATGCATTTTATATTTTACTTTCTTATTTGTCTGATTGATTGCCATTTCATATTTGAACTAAATTCCTAATCACTTTCAAAATTAGTGATTTATAAACCCTTTAGTGATAATAGTTTTTGTTTTGTTTTTGTTTTGGGTGGGGGTTCACGGTTTTTTGAGCCAGGAATTTGAAAAGGGGTTAGCTGTTGGTTGTGGCTACAGTTATTTTCAGGCTTGACTGGGCTGGGCATTCAACATGACTCACTCATGTGATTGGCAACTGATGCTGTTGGCTGGTTGTTCAACTAGAGAGCCTATGTATAGGCTTTTCATATGGTAGCTCACAGAATAGTGGCCTTAGGGTAGTTGAATTTTTTATGTGGTGGTTCAGAGCACCACTGTGAAAGGACCCACAAGTAGTTTGTAAGCTGCATTTCTTTTATGACCTAGCCTTGTAAGTTACATAATTTCACTTTCCCGGTGTGCTATTGATCAAAGTGGTCACATTCCCATACAGATTCAAGAGATGATCATAGAACTCAACTCTAGATGAGAGAAGTATCATAGATGTTGTCATTTAAAAAGAAAATTTCAGGGCGCCTGGGTGGCTCAGTGGGTTAAAGCCTCTGCTTTCGGCTCAGGTCATGATCTTAGCGTCCTGGGATCAAGGCCCATATTGGGCTCTCTGCTTGGCAGGGAGCCTGCTTCCTCCTCTCTCTCTCTGCCTCTCTGCCTACTTGTGATCTCTCTCTCTGTCAAATAAATAAAATCTTAAAAAAAAATTTCATACATATTTATTGATAAACTGAAGTCACTTAAATGAAATTGACTTGTTATATGGACTTCTTCATTTTGGTCGAGTTTTAAAAAACTTTGTGTCTGAACTGTTTAACTCATTAAATTTATTATATAATTTTGTGTACCATAAATTGATACCATAAATTAAAATAGTAAATGGAAACTTATAATGGAAGACAGGAAATTAATTATGATTCACTTTGTAACATTTTTCCACTTAAGAATGTGTTTTGTTTTATGATATTTTAACAAAGATCCCCTTACTAGGAGAAATAAGTCATTCTTAATTGATTAATAAAACTTAAGGGCCTTATAACAGATGTTACAAATCAATTTATCAGGGGCACTTCTCTCATCAAGAAAGCAGAAGGATGGTGCTTGAACATAAAGTACATCAAATCACACAAGTAACAATGGAAGACAAGGCAGATGCTTATGAAGAATAAAATGGTAAAGATAGTTTTAATACCGATGATCTGATTTGTGGTGATCAGGTGAATTTATTCAGGGGTAGGATGTTTGCCAATAATTTCCAGCAGTTTAGGACTACATTCTCACATTATTGCTGAATTACAAGGAATCTATCTAGAAGTAAATGGCACAACTGGAATCTGTGTTTGTCTGTGAATTAATATTTGTCTTCACTGGTCTTGCCATCTCCCAAGACTTCTCCCTTTATATGAGTTTCCTGAGTTACTTTTGTTTTTGAAGTACTTTAAGAAGAAATTTTGATTTTGAGATCATTATAGATTCACATGCAGTAGTAAGAAATTATGCTTCCAGTGCCCTTCACACAGTCTTCCTCAATAGTAACATCTTGCAACAGTGTAGCATAATATTACAATCATGAAATTAACATAGATGTTATATGACAACCTCATTGAGATTTCACTAGTTTTACATGTATTTGTATGTGTGTGTGTACTTATAGCATGAATAGTTCCATTTATTTAGCAACATAATCAAGATACAGGAAGTGGTATTACCACAAAAACCCCTGTGCTGTCCCTTCTGTGTGTGTGTGCACTGTGAGCAGCCCCCCTCCATGATTTTATTTATTTATTTGTTTATTTATTTGAGAGAGAGAGACGGAGAGAGAGAGGGAGAGAGAGAGCAGGGGGAAGAGCAGAGGGGGAAGGAGAGGAACAAGCAGACTCCTCGCTGAGCACGGAGCTGACATGGGGCTCAATCCAATGATCCAGGATCATGGCCTGAACCTAAACCAAGAGTCAGACACTCACCTGCTTGCACCAGCCATGCGCCCCGTGTGTGCTGTTGTTTAATAATTATATTCTCTTCCCCTTCCCTCATTTTTTTACTATTAGATTCAACACACATAAAATTACATTTTAATAAACATAATTGATACATCTAAAACATAGGGGAAAAGATAAGATTTATAGTACCTGCCAAGATTTTTAATTGAAAACAATACTGGAGATAATTAACATAGAGAATTATTGCACTTGTAATCCTGTTGTTTCACAGCTATTACTAAAGAAAACATAAAAAAAGAATAGCAATTCCCCTACTAATTGCCTGTATGGAACAAACATTGTATATATCATTTGTAAAGTTTTAAGTGTAACCAAATGTTTGCTTCCTGCTGGTTAATTTATATAATCCAAACTCTATGTACTGTTTTGGTAGCATTCATAGAAGATAAACAATCTCACAATGGTAAGATAATGAAAATGAATGAGGAGTTCTAAGCAATTTTTAGCAATCTTAGGATATTTATCATTTTTTTAATCCAAAATGAGGCAAGTGATCATATATTTTCAAAATTTATCTTAAATCCTTGGTCAGTAGTTATTTCCAAAACTTATCCTTTAAAACTACCTTATCCAATAAAACTACGTTTAGTTGATTGACATGGACTTTGGATCTATTGATTTCATATGTTTGGATCTTCTTTTATTTTTCTTTATGGTTTTTTCCCCCTTAATTCCAGTGTAATTAACATAAAGTGTTTTAATAGTTTCAGGTGTATAATACTGTGGTTCAACACTTCTAAACATTTTTTTCCACATTCTTGCCAACACCTGCCAACATCATTGCTTGTGTTTTTTTATTTTAGTAGGTTTTTTTTTTAAGATTTTATTTATTTATTTGAGAGAGAAAGTGAGAGAGAGCACATATGGGGTGAAGAGAAGAGGGAGCAGCAGACTCCCCACTGCACAGGGAGCCTGATGTGGGGCTCAAACCCAGGACTCGAGGATCATGGTCTGAGCTGAAGGCAGACACTTAACCAACTGAGCCACCCAGGTGTCCCTGATTTTAGCCGTTCTAACAGATATGAGGTACATCTCATGGGAGTTTTGGTTTGCATTTCTCTAGTGATTAATGATGTTGAGCATCTTTTCATGTGTCTGTTGGCCATCTGTGTGTCTTCTTTGGATAAATATGTGTTCATGTCTTCTTCCCATTTTAACTGAATTTTATGTATGTACGTATGTTTGGAGTTGAGTTGTGTAAGTTCTTTATGTATTTTGGATATTAATCCCTTCTCTGATATGTCATTTGCAAATATCTTCTTTTATTTAGTAGGTTGGTTTTTTTTATTTTGTTCATTGTTCTCTTTGTTGTGCAGGTTTTTATTTTGATGTAGTCCTGATAGTTTATTTTGCTTTTGTTTCCCTTCCCTTAGGGTACATATCTAGAAAAATTTTGCTGCAGCTCATGTCAAAGAAATTACTAGTTGTTCTCTCTTCTAGGATTTTTATGGTTTCTGGTCTCACATTCAGGTCTTTAATTCACTTAGGGTTTATTTTTGTGTATGACGTATCAAAGCAGCCCAGTTTCTTTCTTTTGCATAAAGCTCTCCAGTTTTCCCAGCACTATTTGTTGAAGAGACTGTCTTTTCCCATTGTATATTCTTGCCTTCTTTGACAACAATTAATTGACAATGTGATCGTGGATTTTTGGGCTGCGTATTCTGTTCCACTGATTGAGGTGTCTGTTTTTGTAGCAGTATGGTACTGTTTTCAGTACTACAGCTTTGTGGTATATCTTGAAATCTGGGATTGTGATACCCCTCAAACTTTTTAATACTTTTTCAAAATTGCTTTGACTATTCAGGGTCTTTTGTTCCATGCAAATTTTAGGATAATATGTTCTAGTACTGTGAAAAATGACGTTGGTAGTTTGATAGGGATTACATTAAATTTGTAGATTGCTTTGGATAGTGTGGATATTTTAACAATATTTGTTCTTCCAATCCATGAGCATGGAATATCTTTTCACTTGTTTGTGTGGTCATCAATTTCACCAATGTTTTATAGTTTTCAGAGAACGGATCTTTTATCTCATTGATTACATTTATTCCTAGGTGTTTTATTATTTTCATTATTCTTAGTGCAATTATAATTAGGATTGTTTTCTTCATTTCTCTTTCTGCTACTTCATTATTAGTGTAAAAATGCAATAGATTTTTGCACATTAATTTTTTATCCTACTATCTTACTAAATTCATTTATCAGTTTTAGCAGTTTTTGGTGGAGTTTTAAGCATTTTCTATATACAGTGTCATATCATCTGCAAATAGTTAAGGTTTTATTTCTTCCTTGCTGATTTGGATGCGTTTTATTTCTTTTTGTTGTCTGATTGCTGTGGCTAGGACTTCCAGTACTCTAATGAATAAAAGTGGTGAAAGTGGACATCCTTGTTTTGTTCCTGATCTTAGAGAAAAAACTCTCAGTTTTTCACCATGGAGTAAAAGCTGTGGGTTTTTCAGATATGTTTATTATGTTGAGGCATGCTGTTTCTAAACATCCTTTGTTGAAGGTTTTTATTATTAATGAATTTTGTAGTTTGTCAAATGCTTTTTCTGCATGTATTAAAATGATCACATGGTTTTCATCTTTTCTCTTATTGGTGTGATATATCACATTGATTAATTTGCAAATATTGAATCACCTTTGCAACCAAGAAATAAATTCTACTTGATTATGGTGAATAATTTTTTAAAAACATATTATTGGATTTGGGATACTAAGTGTATTGTTGAGAATTTTGTATCTATGTTCCTCAGAACTTTGACCTGTAGTTCTCTTTTTTTGTGCTGTCTTTGGTTTTGATATCAGGGTAATGCTGGCCTCATGAAATGAATTTGGAAGCTTTCCTTCCTCTTCTATTTTTTTTTGAAATAGTTTGAGAAGAATAGGTATTAACAAGGATAAAACAAATAACAAAATGCCAACTTTATGTTTATTAAGAGCTGCTTTATGTATTTGGGTGCTCCTGTATTTGTGTGCATAAAATTTACAATTGTTCTATCTTCTTAATGGATTGTTCCCTTTATGGTATGTTTTGCCTTTTGTTTCTTGTTACAGTCTTTGTTTTAAGGTCTACCTTGTCCAATATAAATATTATTCCTCTGGCTTTATTTTTACTTCTATTTGCATGATAAATGCTTTTCCATCCCTTCACTTTCAATCTGTATATGTCTCTCATTCTGAAATGAGTATCTTGTAGGCAGCATATAAATGGGTCTTGCTTCTTTATCCGTTCAGTCACCCTATGTCTTTTGATTGGAGAATTTAGCCTACTTACATTCAAAGTAATTATTGATAAGTATGTACTTTTTGGTGTTTTGTTATTTGTTTTATCCTTATTTTTGTAGTTCTTTTCTGTTCTTTTTGCTGTCGCTCTCCTCACATGGGTTTCTGGCTTTCCTTAATTTTTTGCATATCTATTACTGGTTTTGATTTGTGATTACCATTAGGTTTACATCTAACATTTTATGTATATAGCCCTGTATATTAAGTTGATGGTCACTTAAATTTGAACCCATTCTACGAGCATTACATTTTTACTCATCTTCCCTCCATGTTTTTGGCATATGTTGTCATACTTTACATCCTTTTATTTTGTGACTCCCTTGACTGATTTTTATAGATAAACCTTATTTTATTGGTTTTGTGTTTACTACCTTTCTCACCACTACTATGGTCTTTCTTTTTATTCAGAGTCTCTTTTACCATTTCTTGTAAGGCTGGTTTAGTGGTGATGATTTCCTTTAAACTTTATTTGTCTGGGAAACACTTTATCCTTGTTTCTACTCTGAATGATAGTTTTGCTGGGTAGAGTATTCTTGGCTGCAGGTTTTTGTTTTTGTTTTGTTTTGTTTTTCCCCCCATCAGGTCTTTGAATAATATCATGTCACTCCCTTCCGGCCTGCAAACTGCTGAAAAATCAGCTGTTAACCTTATGTAGTCTGTCTTGTATGTGACTGTTTTCTTTTCTCATGCTGCTTTTAAAATTCTTTATCAGGACTTTTTGCCATTTTAATTACTATATGTCTTGGTGTAGACCTCCTTAGGTTTATTTTGTTGTGGGTTTTCTGTGTCTCCTAAATTTGGATTTCTGTTTTATTCCCCATATTTGTGAAGTTTTTAGCTATTGCTTCAAATACACTTTATGCCCCCTTTCTCTCTCTTTTCCTTCTGGGATCCCTCTAATGTGAATGCCATTACATTTGATCATGTCATTGATTTCTCCAAGTGTATTTTCAGTTTTTATTTTTACTTTTTCTCTCTCCTGTTTAGCTTGATTGCTTTTCATTACTCTGTCCTCCAAGTCACTGATCCATTCTTCTGCTTCCTCTAGTGTGCTATTTGTTCCAACTAGTGAAATTTTAATTTCAGTTATTGAGTTCTTCATCTCTGTTTGGTTCTTTTTGTTTTGTATATCTTTCTTAAGGGTCTCACTGAGGTACTCCACTTTTTTCTCAGGTGCATTGTGTATTTTTCTGACCATTTCTTTAAATTCTCTATCAGGCCTATAACTTATCTCTCTTTCATTTAGCTCTCTTGTTGTGATTCTGTCCTGTTTTCTTATTTGGGACATATTCCTCTGTCTCCTCATTTTGTCTCTCTGTGTCTGTTTCTATGTGTTAGGAAAGTCAGCTCTGTATCCTGCTCTTGAAAGCAGTGGCCTTGTGAAGAAGAGGTCCTGGAGTGCCCTGCAGTATAGTGCCCCCTGTTCACCAGAACCTGGCACTTTAGGGTGCCTCTTATGTGTGTTGTCTGCACCCTACAATTGTGGCTGAGCCATGTTTTCTTTCAGTCCAGTCATCTACAAGGCTCTCTTTGCCTTTGTTGTCAGGGTTTGGTCCCTGTGTTGATAGTGTGCCAGTGTGGGTTTGCCTCGGGCTTGAGTTGGATCAGGCCAGGCATTTGGAGGACTGTGGTTGTACCAAACTGCAGGGTGCTCACTCTGTGTTGTTCTTGAGAAGCTTCACTGGTGGGTGGGGCTTGCAGTTCTACCAGAAGTCTGTCTCCAGCCCAGTGATAGGCACACTCACAGTGGTGTGTGTGGTCTTCCTCCTCTCTGCCTGGGGCAGGAATTGTTTTGGGGTGGTGCTGAACCCTGTTGGGGCTGCTTGCACACTGCCGCTCTTGTCGTGCCACTTTGGATGGATTCCTGCTGAGGCTGGGCTTAAGGGGGTGGGTCCACGGAAGAGTTTGGTGTGTATGTGTTGGGGGTGGGAGTACGGGGGTAGGGTACCCTGTTATCAAGGTAGGTGGAGAGTGTTAGTGCTGTGTTATTTTTCCCTCAGTTGTCCATGTAATCTAGGCTGGGGGTGGTGGGAAATGGCACCCACCTGCTCTTCTGTTCTTAGAGAAATCCCTCAATGATCTCTGTTCCTCCAGCACATGCTCTGAGATTAGTAAACGATTCTTCCTCCTTTATACCCTAGGCATTTTTCAACCTGCTGCTTCTATGCTGTATCTCAGTGGGGCTGTTTCTCATGATGTTTTTTTTTTTTCCCCCAGGGTGGGGAGTCAGTTTCCTGCAGTCCTGGGCACTCCCAGGGCCAAGCCAGCTGATTTTTAAAGTTCCAGGTGTTAAGCCTCACTGGTTGGAAGGACTTACAAAGTTAAGCCCCTCTGGTTATCAAAGCCAAATGTTATGGGGACTCGTATTCCTAATACAAGGGTCCCATGCCTGAGGTGCCTGGTGTGGGGTCTGTTCTTCTCCCCTCTCTGTGCCCATGGACTCCCTTCTTCCCAGACTGTCCTACAGGTCAGTTTGCCTCCAGACCACATCTCTGTCCTTCATCACCTCTGTGATATATTCTTTTCTCTACATTTAGCTGCAGAGAGTCTGTTCTGCCAGGCTGCAGGTCATTTTGTGGGTTATTTACACTAATGTGTGTGTTATCTAGGTGTATCCTTGGGACAAGGTGGTCCCAGGATCCTCCTACTGTACCATCTTTCTGTTTGTTTCTTCTTTTGATGAAAAATAAATTTTTCTAATTCGTAAGATGCAGTATCATCTACTTTGCATCCATCATCTATTTCATTGATAGTTATGGGTTATATCTGTTCTTCCCTAAGTCCAACTTTTGGTTTAGTCCTTCAAACTTATCTATTATTAAAGAAATGACACATTCTTCCTCTTCTTCTTCTTCTTCTTTTTGCTTGGACGTATTAAAATTTTAAAACACTGAAGATATAGGTGAATAATCAAGTGTGGTGGAACAATTTACATCTTTAACACTTTGGAAAAAACTGAAACTTATTTTCAGACATGCAAAGAGTTTGTTCCATAATTCAAATGTTAACACAGAAACTTTCTGTGTGATAAGCATCATACACTAGCATGCAGTAACAGTTATTTATAAGCAATCATATTATAATTTAATAGCATAATCTTTAATGCATTAACTTTTATATAACATAATTCTTGGTATGTTATGAAACACACTGTCCAGTTCAGCTGATAATCATGAGACTTTCTCAGTGAACAAAGTAATGAGTTGATCTATATTCTGGCACAATCTTAATCTGAGGATCTACTCATAAATATTATAAATAAATATATTTTCCTGTGGTTACAGCTGGACCATCAGAAGTTAATCCTATCCAGAACTTAAACTGCAAACCACATTTACTGACAATGATAACATATTTATGTGTTACAGCAATGTCAAATTAATAAAGTATGCACTCTCAATTTCTGAATTTAGCTGGTTGGTGGGCTTAAATTATGTGTCTGTATGCGTACCAGCACTGCCTGTGTTCCACGCTTGGAGTAACACTGCTTTAGATTCTTTTTCAGCCTAATAATTATGTTTGTATGTGCTTCCTGAGGATGAAGACTGAAATATCACACTTGTCTTCCTCAATAAGAGTCATGAGGAAGGTTGGAATATCAGATTTTAAAAATACATGAGTACATATTTTTAAATTTTCTAAAATGAACAATTTGAGAGAAAATGACTTCTTCACTTTTTTGGTATAACGAAGGGTTTACCTTACATACTACTCATCTTAAATACTACCCACCAAATAGTCCTTTCACTTATAAGCCAAATAACTTCTCTGAAAATGACTAGAAATATTTCCCCAAAGTTTCAGTATTGAAATATGTTGGCTTAGCTTTTCTTTGCTTTTTATTTTGGTCTGTCTCAACAGTGGCAGTGTTCTGATAGTTTCCACTGCTATGAAATAAAAGTGATCCACATGTCATCTATCAGATGTGATCCTTTCGTGTGCTGTTCTTATTCTCAGACTTCACAAAAGATAAAATTTTTCCAGGAAAGAGAATTCCTCTTTAATTCAATTTTGGTCAATTTCAAACAGGTTGTATATACAGTAAATTCTGCTGATATTCTTTGGTAGAGTATACTTCCAGTTTCAGGGAATTTTTTTTTAAGTTGTGATCATAATACACATTTATAGTTTTATCTTTGCAGTTATGGAAGCTTTGAGTTATTAAAGCCAAACTTGTTTGTGGAACTATTGTTTATATGCTTTTTCTGAGCACTGTAGTTTCATCTGTACACAGACTAACAATAAACCAATCTATGAACCATTCTCCATGTATAATTTCTGAATTTCCTTCTTCTTGGATAGCTAGAAAATGTTTTTAATGTGTTTATGACATACACAGTATCCAAAAGAGTAACCTTTGGCTAGCTTTTAAAAATTACATTGATTTTGAGACTTCTCACAAATAACAGTAAACTTTTTAACTGAGGAAAATATGATAGCTTAGTGTCATTCAGGATGTATGCCAATAGAAAATGTGAACATCTTAAATGTAAGTGCCCAAACAGTCAAAATCAGACTGATTACACTTTACACAGGAATCACCTCATCTTGCATTTATTGGAAGTAGGAAAAACTATATGCACACCTTTGTATTTATTCAACTTACAGTTCCTCACATCGAAAATGTTACTTATTTGCCTCTTGGAATGACACGTTTGTTCGTAGCATGGGGAACTAGCTATGAGGGTACAACGTAAGAATTTAAGGTCTTTCATAGTTTAAATTTATTCAGTGAAACACTTCTGCTTCTGCATGCAGATGCGCTAATGATACTGCGACTGTCATTAACCCAGAGTCATTTCCAAAATGCTATGCTGAGAGATTATTTTCTGTGATTATAGTCTTGGGCTTTCAGTTACATGGCCTATTTTTGAGCATAAAGTCATTTTTTTGTGTGTCTTAGCAAAACACAAAGATTTTTCTAAAATGAATTAACTCTGTGGCTGATTGCCTCCCAACTTCATATTCTCTCAACTGCAGCTACTGTCTTTTCTGAAGCACAATGCATTGCTCCAGGTCATGCCCCAGTAAGTCACTGACATATCTTTAAATGTGCTTCCCTCCATCAGTTCATTGGGTGGCACGGCTCTGTTCCTTATTGATTCTTTTCACACAACCAGCCTAGCAAATCTGAATTCAAATAAGCAGCACTTTGGTGCTGATGAACTCGCTATTCTGCAACACTTTCATTTCATGGTAAGAACAAAATGTTGATGGCACTAGTAAAATGGAATCTGAATAAGATTTCAGACATATTCATGTTCTGTATTTCATTGGAATTTGTACCTTAGCTCTTTAAATTTTAGCTTCATTAGGGATTATATCCCTTACTTACATATATATGTTAATCTGTATTATATATATTTCCATATCTAATCACTTCACCTGAAACTTTCTTGGATTCCAGTGTCTGAGTTTTTTCAGAATCACTGCTGTTTGTCACCCAGGTGTGAAAGCCAGGAGCCATATTTACCTCCTTTTTCATTTTGAACTAAACCTCCCCACCCTCTCCCTCAGTAAGTCCTGTTTAAACTTCTTGTGTTCCTCAAATTACTCTTTCCTTTGCTTCATTGCATTTCACCTCTTCAGTGACTTCTTGTTTTATTCAGTAATAGCTGAAGTCCATAAATGACCCACATGGTGGAAAATAGAGCGTTGTAAAGTGGTAAGCTCAGGGAATTTGGGACACAGGCACATTTCCTAAGAAAGTAATTTGAATTGGCCACAATATTTTTTGTATAAATCTATTGTACTCAATTAAAATTGCCTTTCATTATAATTTTCCTGTGGATGATCCTTCTTTGTATCATCTCTGCCTATGGAGCCGTGTATATCCAGGATACACTTGTTTGAAATTCTGTTTTGGAGAATCTTCACAGAAAGATATAATTTTTAGATTCTTTTCAGTTTGCTCCATATTAACTTTTATCCTTATTTCAACCTCATATTATCTAATGGATTTTCATTTTAATTTCATACATGTCATATCTTTTTTGCATTGTTGTTTTAGAATGGCAAATGTTTTTCCGTCATTTTTTTCTGGATACAGCTGTAGTATATTTTCAGAAGTGTTTACTTTCCATAAATCTTCAGGATGATTTTACAGTCCCCGCCCCCACTTTTTTTTTTGTATTGGTTAGCAAAAACAAGCAGTTATTTTCTTCCTTTACTCATTTTTTAAAAAGATTTTATTTATTTGTTTGAGAGACAGAGACAGTGCCCAAGCAGGAGGAGGGCCAGAAGAGGGATAGAAACAGACTCCCTGCTAAGCAGAGAGACCGACATGGGGCTTCATCCCAGGACCCCAGGATCATGACTTAAGCCAAAGGCAAACACAACTGACTGGGCCACCCAGACACCCCTTGTTTACTCATTCTTAAATGAAATGAGCCCCTACAAGGGTCAATTTTGGTTAGAAGATAAGTGGTTGGAATGTAGTTGCCTCAGATGCTGTTTTCTTGGTGATGGTAACAGGTCCCTCCAGATCCACAGTTGGAGTTTAGGTTGATTTGTTCAGCTGTTAGTCTAACACTCGACTTCTGGAAAGCATTCTCCTCTTCTGAAAATTTCTTAGCTCTATTACTCTAAAAAGACATTAAAACCAAGCAAAACCTTCTATTCTTTAAATTCAACATAATTAAGTTTGTTTTTTCTCAGAAACATTATACTTTACTTATGGAATTATTTATCCCAAGAAGTAGGGTAATACAAACAACATCCCGTCCTCATCAGCCTTTCTTTTCACTCTCCTCTGCCCACTCGGTTTGTGCCAGGTCTGTTGACTTAAGACTAGCTGTTTTAGAATTGATATACAAAGCTAGAAGAGGACGGAAAAAGAATTCCCTACCTCAAAAGTAATTAAGAAGACAATTGCTTGTTTTAGATCTAAGGCAGTGGGTAACTTGCCACTTTGTGAGTCTGGGTCATGAGATTAAACCTGTGTATCACTGAGACGAAGCTAGTATTTCCGAAAATCAGTGCTATTTTTCTGTTAACAAGTAAATAGTCTTCCAAATTTCTATTATAAATTGTTTTTGAGTCTTGTTTTTAAGGTTTCACATTTTCTGTGTCATTTAAAAATATATTAAGGATCGGAAAGAGGTGAGCCAGATAACATTTAAGCTGAGAAATTTTATGGTCTTAGTTTTGGCTCACTTGTTTTGAGATGAATTACCAGAATTTCACTGTGGCTTTCTCTTTCAGACCTCTGTTGTGAGAGTAAAATACTCAGGGTGAGCTCTGTTCCAAATGCAATGGTAATGCAACTGTGAGGGTTGCAGACAGTTCAGCCATCTTGTTTTAAAGCTGTTGAATTGGAAATGTTTCTTGCCATTAAAATGTATAAAAAATGTGAGTTCAACTAATTTAATTTAACAGCAATGTTTCTCTAATAGAGCACAATAAATTGTGGAAAAATTGAATACCATTTCAAGAAGGTAGATATAATCATAATAAAAGATTTGGCAATTGTGTGCTTGATATTTAATATATGTATAAAAATAAGGCATAACTCAATTCAATCACTCTGGCACAGAGATAAACTAAGTACTGAACCTAAATTTGAGACTGCAACTGTATGCTCTGTTTGTAGACCCTAATAAGGAAGTATAAAATTGCCAACGAAATAGAGAACATGATTTCTGACCTTAGGAAATTTGCAATTTGATAGATATTCCAACCTTTGATGTTATGCAGACCAAATAACTCAATATACTTTTTAAGAAGTAAAGCCAAACACATAACTGATCCTTGAAATGCTGATTTTTCAGCACAGATCAAAACAGCAATAAACAGAGGGAGAGGAAAAGGAATATTTTCCCATGAAGGGTAAATGACTTGAAAGAACTTACACTTTGAAAGTTTCATTAAATCAGTATGTTTTAAATGCCTAATCTGTTCATAAAAGTTTGCCTCTTATTAGAGTCTTGACTATACTGAACTCCCAAAGGCCAAGAACTCATGATACTGAACACACAGTAGACTTACAATAAATGTTTCTTGAATAATAAATAATGAATATATGTTATTAATTAAAAATAAGGGAACATGGTTGACTTGCCTTTGAAACTTTTCTATTTTAATTTTAGAATTCTTTAAAACTTTGTCAGACTCCTAAGAAAAGTACAGGTGAATAAACTATTTTTATGCTTTGATTAAGCAACAGGCAAATTATTAGTGCATTAAAAGTCATGCTTTGATTTATCATTAACCTCTTACTGTTTACTAATTTTATATGTTGTTTTCTTACTATTCAGTAAAATATGCTATCAGAGGTTGTCATGGATCTTTGTAATGTGGGTTTTTAGCTTAACCTCCGTGGTATTTTTTTTTTTTTCAGATAACAAGCTAAGAACCTGGGAACTTGAATCTGAGTTTTTTAGATGCTAGATTCAAGGAAGCTCTTCCCTGTAATTTTAGCATCCTTTATTTCTCTGGCCCAGGCTTGGGAATCTAGAAACAGCCCTTTAATTTGACACTATCTCTTTCTTTTCACATATCCTGTATACTTGTTTATTAATATTCTTTATTAAATCTTTCTAGAATAATCATAATTTGAGCATTCATTCTGTTTCCTACTGGGACCCTCCAAGAAAAGAGCTTTCTTATTTTTATGCTCTATGTTACAATATCAAAACATCACCTTTCTCAAAAAGAGTCTAATATGATATAATTTCAAAAGAACCTTTAGAAAAATAATTAAAACACCATTAAATTTTTATTTGAATCACCACAAACCTTTTTTTTTTCTTTTTCAAAATGAAATAATGAAACCACAAAGGGATTTTTCATTTGGTGAAAGTTTTTTTTTCTTCCTGTCTCTTTCCTACAAGTGTATTTATCAGAAAGAATGCAACTATCATGCATTATGAAGCAAAATCATTCACTGGGAAATGCTCACAGACATCTAAATTAATGAACTAAATCTGTCAATTTCAAAATGCTAAACTCATTGAGTTTTTCAAGAAATGAAATCAGGTCTACTGCCTGAAAATTTTTTAGAAAGACAATACATTCAATTGAAACACTGATGATTGATATTATAAAACCTGTTTTAATAATGCATTGCAGGGACTCTTTATTAGTGTTATATAAATCAAACTGCCTCATGATATTTTTATTCATCAGATTTTTATTTTGAGAATGTTATCCATCCTTGAATTCAGGCTGTATAAATCAATTTATACTCATGATCTTGAAGTAAACACAGTCCACATTAATCTTTTGGTTACTTGGTATTTTCTTAATGCCTGTGCAAGAGCCTTTATACATCATGTGCTCTTGCTTATTGTACCTTATACTTTTTTTTCAAGTTGTTTGCCATAAGAAAAATTTCATCTCTGTATCAGGATTATGAGTGTCTTTGGTTCACAGAGTATTATTTACTTCTTTAGGATTCCCCAAAGCACATGTTATAAAGCTTTGCATGCCTTACAAAATGTTTGATGATAGATTTCAGTGATTAAATATACTCTGTAGCATGCATTGAATTCTCTGATTATGGAGTTTCTTGGGGTATAAAAATAGTTATTTTACTCAAGCTTTAGAAAACATGAAATATTGGCCTTGAAAGAGACTATTTTACCTCTATTCAGGGGCCTATTGGCAGATGTTAAACTGCATACAATATAACCAACATGGTTTTAAGCAGAGTGAGGAATGCAAATACAAGGTACAAATGAATCCATAACTTCAATGAACTTGTATTATAATTGAAAAATATGGTAAACATCTCTACCCATTTTAGCTTACTCGAAGTTAACAATTTTCTCTATTTAAGAGGAGCCCTAATTGAATAAATTGTGTTAAGAGTCAGGGCTCTACTGCCACCAGGCTAGATATTCCTTCTTTTAATTGCTGGGGAGAGAAGACATAACCCGCTGAGACTTTGAATCTAAGAATTTAATGCAAAAACATGGGGAGGTTAAGACATTATTTTGGCATTGAGGTTGAAATATTGAAGCAGTAGAGACAAAGACTACATCTTATTCAGACTGTTTTTGGAACCAACCTGAACTGGTTTTCTGTCTCCTAGCATCCTTGGATCCTTCTTATATCCCAAGCCAGCTTTTACAGGCTTTATTAATTCTGCAAATTCTTTTTCTGCTGAAATTACCTAGACTTGCTTGCAGTCAAAAACTGGAGCTGATGCATAAGATAAAAACAAAAACATGTATAAAACTTAGAAAGGTAAACATTAATCAGTGTTTATATGTGAACACTTTCTCACTGAATCAATTGGACCAATCTGTTGAGCTCTGTTATTCATTAAATCCACAGGTGCTGCCAGTGCTCTTGCCTTGACTGATGGCAGTGAAAAAGAGGCAGGTATAGGAACTTAATAAATACTTTGAGTCAACTCTTGAACCTCTGGCTTGTAGCTGGATCGAAAATATTTCAGGGGTGCCTGGGTGAAGTGGCTGACTCTTGGTTTTTCCTCTGGTTGTAGTCTTGGGAATGAGCCCCACATGGGCTCTGTGCTAGGCATGGAGTCTGCTTGAGATTCTCTTTCCCTCTCCCTCTGCTCCCTCCTACTTGTGCGTGCACGCTCTCTCTCTCTCTTTCTCAAATAAATCTTAAAAAAAAATTCAGTGACTTTGGGTAATATTTACAAAGGTTAATATTAAATCAAACAAGAATTTGAGGATATCATGGGTTGAGTACAAGCAAATAAAATTTAAGGTTCATACTATTACCTTTTCACATAGAGGTGTTTTTATTCTTTCTTTTATTTATTTAATGATTTTATCTATCTATGCTTCTCAATTTCAAAAACATAATAATCATTAAGGCCCTCTTAGTCAGTGAATAAGAATTAAATCTCACAGTTTGGCTGAAACTGGCTAAAAATAAACAAATGTTTGTGTTTTAGATTTAATTAATTTAAGCATGATTTTATTGAGTCTCTTCCCATGTGCTCATCAGTTTATTAGTAGAAGAGCAATGAATGATCCGCAGGCTTCAAGAGGCTTGCAATCTAAAGAATTTTATTCCTTTTTGGAGGACAGAGTAAGTTTCATCCTGTGTATGAATGTGAACTCACCTTCTGCAAGCAAACATTTTTTTTCCCACGAAATTGTGGGAAATTATCAAGCAAATGCAACTTCAAAAATACTGCCTCAGAAATATACCCCTCAAAGATTAATACTTTTCAATTTAAATTGAGAGGTAAATTACTTTTTGTCAGAGTCATTAGACTTGTTTTATAACTGCTTTCATGATTCTTTAATATAGACTGAATCTAGGAGCACCTTTCTTTTGAACTTAGAGATGCTTCTGTATTCACTCTCAAATTTTTATGGAAAGCCACTATTTAATAATATCTTTTAATATGTGACATTGCTTTAATGGTAGCAACTCTTCTATGGCAAGTGTCTCTAAAGAGGGGTACGGTAGACTGAGATTCAAAATTATTGATATAACTTTGTTTCTTGTGCTTATCAGCTGTGTAACCTTTTAAAAGTGCAATAACCACACCCAGTTTGTCTACATCAGAGGCTTGTTATAGGATTATATACTATAATGAATATAAAATCTCAGATGAAGTGTGAAATGCTACAAGTAGAAGCAATTATATTTTTTTAGTTTAAAAAAGATGCTCAGTAGAAAATGGCACAATACATTCATCATTTAACAGTTAATTAGTTTCTACTCTTTATAGTCCTTGACTTTAAAGAGCTTGCAATTTCTTTGCAGAGAAAGACAAGATTATACCTTTACCTTACATCCAGCAAGGTATACTTGGCACAGATTTTTCACAGAAATGTTCAACATGGATTTATAAAGAGGAAAATTAACTTCAGTCCCACTTACAAGATGTGTGCCATGACCATGGACTAAATCAATCTTGAGGAGGGGATCCTTTTTGCATTTGTACCTATTTTCAGTTTGCGTAAGATTCTATCATGTGTTAGGAGCATTCAAAGTACCTTCTATACATTAGGAATGAAACTTTATAATTATCCATTTTTATTTATATTGTTTGCAATATAATATTGCTACAGTACAATGTGGTGATCTCTTAATACCAGATTTATTATTTGAGGCTGAAGGAAGTGTTCTGATGATTTTTTTGTTCTAAGACTGATAAACATAATGTGTCCTATTTCTGTATGTGGATGAATTTAATAAAACTATAAAATTATAAATTTAATTATAAGCATTATTCTTTATCTATTTAAAATTATTTAAATGTGGTAACAAGTATTATTCTGTCGTCAAAATAGTCACTGTGGTTCACTATTGCTCATCTTAATGAATAATTTTTTATTACCCCAAACCAATGCAACAATGGCTTCTGATTTGCTACACTGTATATCTTGAATTATACTGAATTTCTTTGCTATTCTTCATTGTATTTGGGACACCAATAATTACTGGTTGAGAGTTCAATGAACATGAGATAAAACTCATGAATTAAATAAACAGTAAGAACCATCTAAAGTGAATATATATGTGTGTTTTATATTAAAAATATTCTACATCAATACTCATCCAAAATTTTGCAGAACACAAAAGATTTCTCCTCTTCAAATATGTTATATGTAGGATGTCTTTTCATAATAGACTAGTCTACTAAAATTTTAAAATGATACAGTGTTCCACACAGACACAATTTCCATTTCGTGCCTCCTCTTGTAATAGAAACACACAGTATGTAGTCACAGTCACATTCAATTTTGTGTATATTTTTACTGAAGTAACATGGTGAACTTCAAAACAAAAATAAATATTTTAATCTACTCTTCTTTGCTTTTCCTGCATTATTATTTCATCAAAGCAACCACTTCACTCTGAAATCTGTATGCGATATCATAATGGAAAATGCCATCAATAATGGAGTATCTTTTTTTTTTCATGGAAAAGTATAGCAAGGTATCTTAAAATTCTGAAACTGCCTTCTCATGTTCAATATATGTCTACCACAGGGTCTCCTCTTCTTGCTGGATAATGTTTCTCATATTTACATTTTAATATTAGAAGAATCACAAAAATGCATAATAGCAATTAGTTTAAATATTTAAACAAGCAGTCCAACTCATATTTAAGTAGTTTTTAATTATTAGGACAAAATACATTCTTTTGATTATTTTTCATAGATTGACAGATTTTGTTCAAAATTTGAAAATGCTTTTAAAATGCTTTCAAAATTAATTATTGTCATTTGCAGGAGTAGTAGTAATGTTCCCTAAAGAAGAGCCTACAAAATAATTTTTCTGATGGGTTTTGCATGCTATAATGGAAAGTTAAGATATGCTGGAGACTTGAGTTCAAGTAACACACATCGACATTGTACATAGTAAGACATGACTTTTTCCAACCCAGTTGGGGAAAAAAAAAAAAAAAAGATGATCTGGGCACCTGAGTGGCCCAGTGGGTTAAAGCCTCTGCCTCGGGCTCAGGGTCCTGGGATCAAGGCCCGCATCGGGCTCCCTGCTCAGTGGGGAACCTGCTTCCTCCTCTCTCTCTGCCTGCCTCTCTGCCTACTTGTGATCTCTCTCTCTCCGTCAAATAAATAAATAAAATCTTAAAACGACAACAACAATAGCAACAAAAAAGGACTACCTTATAAACCTTGTTTGGGACAAAACTTTTTTACCTGATGGAGTTCATGATCTTCTGAGAAGAAATTAACTCTCCTGGTAAAAAGCTTAAGCAAACACATGATGAATTTTAACAGGAATAAAACTTGTTTGGGAAATTACTCACTCATTTGATTAATTCTCAGTTGACTATGAAACAGATCAAATATCTTTAAAAATGCATTTTTTGGTATGTAGCTTAACAATGACTATCTCCTATAATTTGAATCATTATTGAATACTGAATAATTTTCCTGTAAAATAACTCTACCAAAAATGAATCTTTGAATTGGTTTAGGTGGTTTTATAAGATTTTTTGAGTAGTTTTAGGTTTTTTTTTTTTGAAAGATTTTATTTATTTGACAGAGAGAGAGGGAGGGAGAGAAAAGAGAGAGCACAGGCAGGGGGAGTGGCAGGCAGAGGAAGAGAGAGAAGCAGGCTCCCCACTGAGCAAGAAGCCCAATGCTGGACTGGATTCCAGGACCCTGGAATCATGAACTGAGACAAAAGAAGATGCTTAACTGACTGAGCCACCGAGGTGTCCCAACAGTTTAGGTTTATAACAAAATTGAGAGGATGTACAATAATTTTCTTATTTAACTACTGAAGGACGTCTTGGTTGCTTCAAGTTTTGACAATTATGAATAAAGCTACTATAAACACCCATGTGTAGATTTTGTGTAGGCATGAATTTCTATTCCTTTGGGTGAAAACCAAGAAGCATGATTTCTGGGTCATATGGTGAGAGTATGATTAGTTTCATAAGCAACTGCCAAACTGTCTTCCAAAGTAGTCGCACCATTTTGCATTTCCACAATTAATGAGAGTTCCTAAAGCTCCGCATCTGATATTTGATGTTATTGGGTTCCAAATTTTGGCCACTGTAATAGGTGTGTGGTGGTATCTCATTATTTTAGGGTTTTTTTTTAATATTTGATTTGAGAGAGAGAGAGAGAGAGAGAGAGAGAGAATGAGCAGTGAGGAGGGGGTAGAGGGAGAGAGAGATAGAGAGAGGTGCAGACTCCCTGCTGAGCAGGAAGCCCAATGCAATGTGGGGCTCTATCCCAGGACCCTGAGATCATGATCTGAGCCAAAGGCAGATACTTAAGCATCTGATTCATCCAAGTGCCCTAGTATCTCATTATTTTAATTTACATTTCCCTGATGACATATGATGTAAATACCTTTCAAATGCTTATTTGCCATTTTTTATCTTCTTTCATAAGGATTCTATTAGGGTCTTTGAACCATTTTTAAATCAGGCTGTTTTTTTTCTTATTGTTGAATTTTAAGGTTTTTTTGTATAATATGGAAACAGCCTTTTATGAGATGTGTTTTGCAACCATTTTCTTCTCATCTCTTGACATTGTCTTTTGAAGAGCAGTTCTTAATATTAATGAAGTCCAGTTTATCAATTTTTTCCTTTCATGTGTCATGCCCTTGGTATTGTGTCTAAAAAAAAAAACACCATGTCCAATTTAACCTCGGCTTTCTCCAATTTTCTAAATTTTTATGGCTTTGTATTTTATATTTAGGTCTATAATCCATTTTAAGTTAATTTTTATGGAGGTTGTAACTTCTATGTCTGCATTCTTTTTTTTTTTTTTTTGGTATGTGGATGCTCAGGTGTTCCAGTATCATTTGTTGAAGAGATTATCTTTGCTTTATTATACTGCCTTTGCTCCTTTGCAAAGAGCAGTTGATTGTATTTCTGGGTATCTGTTTATGGGTATGCTATTCTGTTCCATCGAGTCTATGATTAATTGTAGCTTTATAGTAAGTCATCTCAGGTAGTGTCAGTCCCCCAACTTTGATCTTCTCCTTAATATTATATTGAATATTCCAGGTCTTTTGTTTTCCTATATAAACTTCAGAATTAGTTTGTTGATAACCACAAAAATAACATTCTGGAGTTTATTAGTAGTTTTTGGCAATACAGTGTCCTGAATAAATTACTTACATGGGCCAAGTTAATGAGAAAAAAGATGTTATTCCAGTAACTCAGAATTCAAATCTAGTAATACATAAATTATTGTTGAACTCTTTAAATTAAATTCCCCTGGCTAGTGAATTAGTCATTAGCATTGGCTCAGAAATTGAGGCAAAATTTCCCATGAACTTATCAGTTACACATAACCAGAAGACATTTATCCTGCATTTGTTCTCATAGTGTCTTTATTAAGCAATTTGGGATGTTAGGAAGGTGATAAAAGAAATATAGTAGGAAGAATTTCAAAATGTTTATACTGTATTTGAGATGTATATAAAGAGAACTAAAACAAATGTGAAAAATTAATCTACCAGAGAAAAGACTTTTGCCTTTAATGATGAGGAATATAATTTAGTGTAAGGTGTTAAAATATTGGTACGTAGTTTATATTTGGATTCCTCAGTGTATAGCATTTTAGTTAACATAAAAACTAACTCAATAGCAAAATGAAAAGCCCATGTTAAAAATGAAGTGAAATACGGTGTTTTTGTATAAATATTAAGTTTGGGGGGGAAAAGTTTTGGGAGGAATTTGTATGCAAAAAGGACCCCTTATAGGTTTATCCTTTATTTCTTTAAATTACAGATTAAAAAACACCCTAAAGTTCAAAACCTAACTAGTTTTTACACTTATAAGTTGAGAATGGAAAATTATATTTTGTAAACCTGGCAGATTTTAGTAATAATTTTCATTTGAACATTGGATTATGAGTTCCTTTTAAAAATTAATTTAAACACTGTAGGTGCACCTGAGTGGCTCAGTCAAACATTGGATCTTGATTTCAATGGCTCAGGGCATGATCTCAGGTCATGATCTCAAGACCATGCCCTGCACAGGCATAGAGACTGCTTAGATTCTTTTTTTTTTTTTTTAAATTCTTTTAAGACTTTTATTTATTTATTGACAGAGAAAGAGAGATTACAAGTAGGCAGAGAGGCAGGCAGACGGAGAGAGAGAGGAGGAAGCAGGCCCCATTCTGAGCAGGGAACCTGATGCGGGGTTCAATCCAAGGACCCTGAGATCCTGACCTGAGCCGAAGACAGAAGCTTTAACCCACTGAGCCACCCAGGCACCCCTTGCTTAAGATTCTTGCTCTCTCTCTCCCTCTGCCCCTCCCCTACCTCTCTCTCTTTATTTCTCTCTTCATCTCTTAAAATACATAAATGAAAATAAATAAAAATATATTTAAACACTTTCAAATGTTTTAAACTACATTTATAAATTTAATATTCAGCTTAAGTAGCTCAGCTTTTTAAAAAGTCTTTCTGGATGCTTAAATAATTATACTTAAGAATGTCAATCATTAAACTTAAACAGAATGAAACTTAGTCTCTTTAATATTTCAAAATTTAATAAAAATATCTTTAAATAATCACATATCTAAATTACTTCATTACATATATAACTTGAAATTACAGAATTCTAATTCTTGTCAGGAAAGAATGTTGAATGTTTGGAAGGGACATAAAAATTACTGGCTATGGAGGTCTGGGCAGTGTCAACTAGACTCACAGAATTTTAGGACTGTTGTGGAGGGGTGCACTTTTGATTGGTGTACAACATGGTAGAATTAGAAGTTAAATTGTAGAAACTGATAACAATGCAAGTTTGTTGGTGCCAGAAATACAATTGATTCTTGCAAATGACAATACAAATGAAGTTTGACTCATGGATAATAGAAATCTCTACAAGTCAAATTTTCATTTGAGCTAGTTTTAACACCTTACAGGTTCCCTTGGTAATTAATAAGTTAAATATAATCTTTGATAGTAGTCGTTTTATATTTTTATGAGAGTCATGGTTTTACTCTTGTGAAAACTCTACTTAACACTCTAATAAGCCAACTCATTAACACTCTAATATTTGACATAAAAAATATATAAAAACCAGTGTTTTATTAAACTTTACATCAGTTTTCTTCCCAGAGTGGAAAGGTAGATACCCACTAAAAGAACACAAAGCAATACAGTTAAATCACATGCCACTGGAAATCTCCATCTGGTAAGACCTAAAGCTACAAATATTCATAGATTGTTCTCATCTCTGCATCTATCATGTTGAACTCCTTTTTAGAGTTATAATATCTTCAGCTAAAAAATCTTCACTTGTTTCTGTTACTTCATGGCATTTTCTCCTCAGTGTGCAACTTTCACCTAGGTTACCCACTTGATGGGATGAGACATTGTGTCTTCTTTTAAAGGCCATAGAGGCCAATATAAACATCTTAGAATTTGATGAAATTCTAAATTCTATACTTTCATGACCATTCAACTTCTAAAGATGGTTAAAATGCTATGTAATTGATTTGTAGGTATTTTTACACAATTTTTTTTCTGTTTTGTTCATTCCATTGACAAGTTTAATTCTTAAAAAATACACATAAACTTTTTTTTTACAAATATTTGGTAATTTTAGGGAAGACAGTTAAGCTTTATGATCTAGATAAGAGTCTTTGAGGGGTAAATGACATAAACATTTACATGTTTTATAAAGATTTTCTGGATTAAAATCTGGTGTTCTAGTTCTGTGAAAAATGCTGTTGGTATTTTGATAGAGAGTACACTAAATCTGTAGATTGCTTTGGGTTGTACAGATATTTTAACAATATTTGTTCTCCCCAACCATAAGCATGAAGTAACTACATTTGTTTATGTCATCTTTAATTTCTTTCATCAGTGTTTTATATCATCAACAAAATAAAAAGACAACCCACCAAATGGGAAATGATATATCCAATCAAATGATCTATTCGATAAAAGGTTAGTATCCAAAATATATAGAAAACTTACACAACTCAATATCAAAAACCCAAATAATCCAATTAAAAAATGGGAAGAGGAATTGAATAGACATTTTTTCCAAAGAAGACATCCAGATGGTAACACACACATAAAAATATCACTCATCATCAGGGGAATGCAAATCAAAACCACAGTGAAATATCACCTCACACCTGTCAGAATTGCTAAAATCAAAAACACAAGAAACAAGTCTTGGTGAAGATATGGAGATAAAGGAACCCTTGTGGGAATGCATCCTGGTACAGCTACTGTGTAAAACAGCATGAAGTTCCCTCAAAAAGTTAAAAATAGAATTTACCATATGATCCAGTAGTTCTACTCCTGGATATTTACCAAAAGACAACAAAAACAGTAATTCAAAGAAATATATGCACCCCTATGTTTATTGCAGTTATTACTTACAATAGCCAGAATATAGAAGCAACCTTAGTGTCCATTGATAAATGGATAAAGAAGAGGAGGTATGAAAATATACAATGGAATATCACTCAGCTATTAAAAAAAAGAATGAAATCTTGCGATTTCCAATAGCATGGATGGATCTAGAGGGTACAATGCTAAGCAAAGTAAGTCAATCAGAGAAAGACAAACATCATATGATTTCACTCATATGGAATTTAAGAAACAAAATGAACAAAGAAAAAAAGACAACAAATAAACAGACTCTTAACCATAGAGAACAAACTGGTGGTTGCCAGAAGGGAGGTGGGTGGACAAATGGTTGAAATAAGTGGAGGAGATTAACAGTACACTTATCTTGATGATCACTGATTAATGTATGAATTAAATACATTTTAGAAGATCTATTAGATTATTATCATTAGCCAAAAATTCTGGAAATGAAATTTTCCTAAAGAATCCTAAAGAAAGAATCACACTTTACATATGAAAAATGGAAAGTTCATATATTTAAGATATTTTACATTTTTGCTTCTCATCCACTCAGGAGATTATCATGAATGTTTACAAAAACCAGTACTTGACCTTAAGTGGTGACTTAAACCCTTATTTTAAGCCCAGAAATGGTATCTTTATTCAGTATGGGTTTGAAAATCACATGGCACTCCAAAGGCTCTTTGCTTAGGGGAACTTCAAGGCAATTGCACTGGTTTGAAACAATAATGAGCTCTCTATAAGGCTGACTATGGAAACTTATCTGTCATTCTGACATGTTAGAAGAAATCTACTGGAAATGTTGGTGGCAAGAACATGAAATGGACTTGTTGTGATATAAGATATCTAAAAGGAGATACATTTAAAGACACCCCATTAATCAAACTGACAATGGAAAAGCCCAAGCAGAGAAAAAAGTACAGATGTCTTACTAAACTATGGTTCATTAATTTTTCTTTTTTCCCCTTTCCTTCTCTATATTTTCTATTGCAACATTTCTTGGGTCTGAATATAGTAGTTTCATGGGATGATTTAAAGCTTGGTAGTTACATTACACAGCAATTTATTTCAGATTTTTTTTTTAAATTTGACTGCACTCTTGATATTTAAACTTCCTTTTTCTAATCTAGACTTAAAAGTAGCATGTAATGAGATGTTAGATGGGAATTCTCTAAGGGTTTCCACAAAACAGTGGAATCCAAAGTGTTAATGAACCAAATGTTTTGCAAAGGATGTCCAACTAAATGTTAGTCAAAGTGTTCACTCTAGCATTAGCAATAGCTAAAGTTGAAACATGATGTAATTTTTTGGGCGCCTGGGTGGCTCAGTGGGTTAATGCCTCTGCTTTCAGCTCAGGTCATGATCTCAGCGTCCTGGGATCGAGGCCCGCATCGGGCTCTCTGCTCAGCAGGGAGCCTGCTTCCCCCTCTCTCTCTCTGCTTGCCTCTCTGCCTCCTTGTGATCTCTCTCCCTCTGTGAAATAAATAAAAAAAAAAAAAAAGAAGAAACATGATGTAATTTTTTAAAAACACCTTAAAAGCTTATTTTTAAATATTTTATTATTGGTAAATTAAGTATAACTCATGAAATATGAATATGAAGAACTTTTATTATTATTTTCTACTGACACTTTATTTGTAGTTGTAGTTCTTCCCCCAACTAGATAAAAAGTTAAAAACTTGTTTTTTTTTTTTGGTAAATATTAGGTATAAAAAATTATTCAGTCGCTTACATTTACAGGAAGCAGAGTGTTGGGAGTTAACATACCTGGTCCACTACAATAGTACTACAAATTCAAATTCCATTTGAATCTCCGCTTCCTGAGCTAAGTCAAGTTGTAATGAGATGGAGCTGGCAAGGTCAGGCTCTTCTCACTCTAGTTTGTCAGTTCCAAGCTCTGCTTATTTAGACATGACTTCTGATCATTGAAAGGGAAGGAAGGAGAACAGAAAAGGGACTGGAACAGTTATATTTATTTGGCACTATTCTGGCTTTATCCTTTTTCTGAACCTACTAGATTCTCATCTGTTGCTGTCATTTTTCTTTTGAAAATGTTTCCAACTGTCATCCCCCAATTTCAATGGATTAGCCAACTATGATGTTTTTGATAGGATAAAGGTTATCACTGTTTTCCTGGTTCCTTATTTGTTCTTTAGTGGCTATACATCCGGTGTCATTTTGTCTTATTTTTGCTAAGTTTTTTTTTTCTTTCTTTCTTTTCTCCAGGTGGTTGTCTTGGCAGTATCCAGCATGATATCACACCAACTCTTTCATCTAATTAAGGTTCATATTTGGCCCAAGAAAACAGTTCTCTCTCCTAGAAAATTCTGGAAATGAAATTCTAAAAATGCAGCTCATGTTCTGCTATGACAAAGATCCTCCACCACCCCCTCTACCCATTTAAATTTCTAAAGAATGACTCAGATACTAGTTTACTGATCACCTCACAAATACAGGATGTTGACCAAGCTTTTACTATATACCTTTGAAGCCCTTTCACAAGGCTTGAGATCAAGGGGTAGCAAGCAAACTCAGTGTTCTTCTTCAGGAGTAGTGAGACTATAGAGAAACTCTTTTCAAGTAAACCCTCTTTGAGTGTCATCCTAACTTTCTATCTACTTTTAACCAGAAATGGGTGGTGAATTAAGAGTATATGACTGATGTTCTTACAACTTCATTACATACCCTGCTTCTGGGTCTTAGATTTTAACTTTGGAAACCTAGCAATGGTCTCAGCAATTTAGCTGAAACTTAGACTAGAAGAATTCCACTTTAAAATCTAGAGCAAGATAACTTCAGGAGACAAAACAAATACGGATGGTCCTCAGGCACATTTTGTCCTGAGGTCCTCAGGCCCATCTCTGATGATTTAACAGAGTTGACTCAATAGAAGAAAAATGGATTATCAGCTATTGAGATCACTCTGTCACCAAGGACCTTCCATTGCTACATAAGCACACAGATGCTTCCTACTCCTTATTCTCTCATAAATATGCAGGGCATTTCAAAGATCAAATTGTTCTCTATTAGAACATTTGTCTTGGTGCATACAGTCTAACTCTATCTGGTCTAAGTATACTTCTGGTGGGGGAGGAGCCTAGAGATTACAGTGTGTTCTACTACTTTACCAGTTATTTTTTCTTAACAAACTGTGTTTTATATTTCTACTAGCTGTATGTGTGCACCACTTGCACAAGAGTTGGGAACACTGAAGGGACAAATACCAGTCTGTTCCTGTGCTATGTGTTCTTAGAAATGGCAATGTTTAAGTGGCTTAGCTTGGAGATGATAAATATTCCTTTTTAGGGACAGTGGCTGCAGGTAGACCATAAAACAATGGAAGAACTACTGAGAGAGCCACTTTTTCTGCCATGGGCAGTGGGTCACAGTGTTATTTCATAGGCCAGGGTCAAGCTGGGTGGCCAGTGTTCAGAAGCTCTGGAGTAGGCAAGGTAACCTAGAAGCCCAGGATCTAGAAGCCCAGGAGCCTGTGGTGGCTGTTCACCTATGTCCAAAGACTGGAAGAAGTTGTATTAAGCCACCATAAGCCCAAGCCTTTCTAAAGTGAAGTAGATATGTCACAAAAGGAAATCATGGATAACTGGGACTATAGTTAGCCAATGAAAAGGAGACTAGATTTTGCAGAGCCTGGGCAAAACCTACGTGAATGATAATGTGTTGTAGCTAAAAAGTGGAAGATCATACAATTATAAGGATGAGTCATCTTGGCTATTGTTTTAGACCTTTCTCATAGTATGAAAGGGACATACCAGCTCATGAAAACTAAACAAAACCTAGAGTTGTTTTTTTGGCTATTTCTAGGGAGCAAAAACTCAAATAAATAAATTGACAGAATATAAATTCAGACTTAAGAGAATTATGCTGACATAATAAATTAGAACAAGTCTAAGACCTAGTACAACAATCTGAACCCCCATAGAGGAAGCCCTTTAAATTCCCAAACCAGAGTTAATATAGCTACTGTTCTGGCTTTTGTTTTTGGATTAACTTGCTATTTTTTATGTCAGCCTACATAACTGATGGGGATATCCAGGGTATGTGAATGTATGTTCTTTTGATTAGAAAAATTCATTTATAGCCCTGTTATTGGATTCTATAACAACCAGTAACATATATGGCCAAGAAAATCTTGAGTGTCTAAAGCTGGCCAGGATTATACAATGGAACCATTGTTCTTAGGCTAAAATGAGTCTTTTCATACAAGATTTAACATAGATGGGCATCGTATGCAATGCTATCTTCCACTTTAACAGTCTTGTCTGCCTGGTAAAAGTAACTATAAACCACAGAGGAAGTAGTCACCATTGTTCCCTCAGTGTCTGACATCATTTCAAATTTCTGACACTACTGGCTGTTGGCATGCTGTTCTGAATATTACTAATGTTCTCTTTCTTAAATACCTTCCCTGGAATACAGTTATGTTAGTTTGTCTTCATCTGGAAAAGCATTCAATACAAGGGCTTGATATCCCAAACTATATTATTTGCTTGCTGTACCAACTCTAGAATTCTGTGTACTAGTTGAAATTTAACCATTCTATTACATTGATGATATATTGTCAATCTTAGAAATGCTAATAAAAATACCTTCATTACATTGCAAGACATCCAAGCTAGTTGGCTATATATGGGTCATGAATGAGTTAATATCTAAGGCTCTGCATCCCAATCATTGCCTGAGAGCCTGACAGGACATTCCACATCTTCCTATTAAGAAAGAAAACAACAATAACAACAAAAATCTATGCCTGTACCCACTAATTACAAAGACAGAGGCCTGATCCTCGATGGGGCTTTTATATTTTGAAAACATTGTACTCTAGAACCGGGTGTTTTACTAAATTCTCTGTACAAACTCAACAAACACATTTGAATGAATGCCCTACAACAAGGACTTCTGGAGCGTCTTGAAAGCAATAAAATAAAGTCTTCTCTGGAGCCATGTATTTCCTTCAGAATCCATAAAAGTAAAGGTGTCAGTGACCACAAATTTTTAGTGTTTGGTCACGAAAATTTCAGAGCTAGTTTGTGTCTTTGGCGCTGATACTCACCCATACTTCAAGTTTTGGAGTACAGCCCTCTTCCCCCTACCCTACTGTTCTGTGGCAAGTATGAATCTGCAACGGGCCCTAGTAAAGATAGATCATTTCTCTGATAGATAGTCAGGACTTCGAGGAGTTTTACCCAATATTCTGACTGCGTATGGGTTCTCTTTAAATCAAAGTCACATAAGCTGCATAAGTCCCTGAGTTTCATTGTGAAATGGAAATTGCAACTCTGATCAAGAGAGAGCCTCCCTACATTTTAACCTAAACAAGCCACATGGGGAGAAAATAAAATGAAAACTAAGAAAAAAAACAACAGAAAAATGAACCAAATCCACAGGAGCTCCAATTTAGATAGTTATCGTTATATTTATAATAATAAATAAATGTTTGCTTAATGGGGACCTCATCTATACAATTTTCCGCTCTACCAAACATAAACTATTATTTTATTACTGTATAGAATTATAAAAACTTCGATAGAGAGGCACCTGGGTGTCTCAGTTGGTTAAATGACTGACGTCAGGCCCAGGTCATGCTCCCAGAGTCCCGGGATGGAGTCCTGCATTGGGCTCCCTGCTCAGTGGAGAGCCTGCCTCTCCCTCTCCCACTACCTTGCTTGTGTTCTCTCTTTCTGTCAAATATATAAATCTTAAAAACAAACAAATGAAAAAACAAACAAACAAAGAGAAACTTTGGTAGTGATCTGGAAACTATAAAAATAACCAAATGTAAATCATACAACTAAAAATCACAGTAACTAAAGCAAAAAAAAATCAAGAACTGAAATGAAGCTGAGTAGACATAAAAGGAGAGAGTAAATAAACTGTAAAATGGATGAGAAGAAAATACTCAGAATGAGGTATGGATAGATAAATGGCTGAAAATGCCGACGGCAAAATAAATTTCACAGGAGACAGAGCAAAATGGTCTAATATTCGCACAATCAGCTTCTGTAAGGGAGAGGATAGAATATTTGAGCAGAAGTAATATTTAAGGAAATAATGGCCAAGAATTTTCTAAAACTTTACACATAATAAACTCTCTCAAATTTTTCTTGAACTTCATACTGGTTTTTGGGGGTCTGGAGGTTTTTACCACCTAATTAAATGACACTTCTACAAGGAAAGATGTTACTGGTTCCAATAAAGTTGAAATAAAACATTGAAAATTTGGGCTCCTTATTACACAGGAGAACACAATTTGTGTTTGTTTTGTTAAAATGTAGACATGTTGGGCACTTGGGTGGCTCAGTGGGTTAAAGCCTCTGCCTTTGACTCAGGTCATGATCTCAAGGTGCTGGGATCAAGTCCCACATCAGTTTCCCTGCTCAGTGGAGAGCCTGCTTCCTCCTCTGTCTCTGCCTGCCTCTCTGACTACTTGTGATCTCTCTCTCTCTCTGTCAAATAAATAAATAAATAAATAAATTTTAAAAAATGTAGGGATGTTACATTGTTGGATAAATGACAAACTTTCAATAATAAATAATATTTCTACTACATTAATGGGATTACCTAAGTGTTATATTATGTTGCCATTTGTAAATGTTAATTGAACCTTATAGGGAAGACTCACATGGACTTAATTTTATCAGTAATAGAGATATCTGGAAAAAACTCTTGATAGAAGTATTGAAGTAATGCCTATAGAACACAGAAAAGGAATGGCCTCTTAACTAGCTTCAGGGATTGAGACTCACTAATTTTATTCATAGTATTGTTTTTCTTAAAATTAAATAGAATTTATAATAATTGAATGTTGTGTTTGCTTTCCCCAAATATTCTATAAGGCTATATTAGTGATGTCTGAAAATTTCAAAGTTGCAGAGCTACATTGACATCATTATTGGATTTTTGATACTGGAAACAGCATGTACCATGGAACTGTATTGTTAACTGTTAACAGAATGAATTGACTGAATATCTCCTTGAGGAAAGAGTAAGTCTTCTTAACTATACATAGGATCGTATTATGCATATGGATAATATGAAAAAATGTTCATGATCAAAGTACTGAATGAACTATTCCTAATTCCTGCTTACCCTTCATCCTTCTTGTCTATTCAGCCATGTCAAATAAGCAATAATTTATACCATGTAATGACCCCTTCCTCTTACTCTCATCACTGGCCAGAGTTGATTGACTCCAATATAAGAAAGCCAATCTATAAACTGACTAGATGCATATGGTTTATGTACTAACTAAACAAAAAAACCTCAAGAAACATATCTTTTTTGGTTGAATAGAGACTTGGGAAAATGAAGAGTCAATCAGTGACAGAACTGGAGTCTAAATATAGTGTAAGGATAGGTCTGGGGAAGCAATTATGGCCAAATTGCTGGTCCCATTATTCATATAAGTTATTATTGCATGTTTATTCATATCCTTAAAATTTTCTACAGTAAATATTTGTAATAAGGTATTTGAAATTTAGAGGATCCTCTCTATTTGCCCAGGGTGGGGGGGGGAACTAAAGACAATGGCGGTATATTTATATATCCTTTCCGGATCAATATTCACAGAATTGAATATAGATTTAATAACATTGGGAATTTCCAACTTTGAATAGAGTCAGTAGTGAAAATACAAACCAAAGTTTTGCCTATTGAGACTGAATTCATGCTTCTCTTTAAAGTTAGAATTAATTTATTACAACTTAAAACTTTGAGATGAGGATAAACAAGAGGAGAAAAGCAAATCCAATTTAATCCTCTCCCAAGTCAAATAAAACCTTATTAATTTTTTTAGACTTAAATACTATTAAAGCATTGAGAAAATGGGAGGGGGAAGAATGAAAAGAATAAAAAGATCAGGAAATGCATAGTAAAATCAAAAGAGGAAAGGGGATAAAAGATACCAGGTTTTTAAAAAAATGTTGTTTAGTATGCTGTTTTTATCTTGAAGGATCAAGAACTGAAAATTGAAAGTTCTCAATTAAGCACAGAAACAAAATTTTATTTATTTTTTAAATTGAATTATAGGTGTCAAACAATGTTATTTTAGTTTTAGTTGCACATGTAGTGATTTGACAAGTCTGTATGTATGTTACGTTCACCACAAGTGTCGCTACCATCTGTTACCATACAATGCTATTACAATTCCATTGATTATATTCTCTATGCTGTACTGTTTGTTGCTGTGACTTATTCATTCCATAACTAGAAGCCTGTGTCTCTTCTCCCTTTCATCCATTTTTCCCATTCCCCCAACCACCCTCCCAACTAGCAACCATCACTTCGTTCTCTGTATTTACAAGTCTGTTTCTGTTTTTGTTTACTTAGTCATTTGTTTATTTCCTAGATTCTACATATAAGTGAAATCATATGGTATTTGTCTTTCAGTGTCTGACTTATTTCACTTAGCATAATACCCTCTAGGTCCATCCATGTTGCAAATGGCAAAATCTCATTCTGTTTTATGATTGATCTTTTTTTAAGTATTTTATTATTTTTTATTAAGTTTTACATTTTAATTTCAGTATAGTTAACATATAGAGTTATATTCATTTTGTGTGTACAATATAGTGAGTCAGCAATTCTATATATTACTCAGTGCTCATCATTGTAAGTGTCCTCTTTAATCTCGATTCCCTATTTCACCCCCCCCCCACATCTCCTCTGGTAACCAGCACTTTGTTCTCTATATTTAAGAGACTGTTTCTTAGTTTGTTTCTCACTCCTTCCCCCCCCAATCCCTTGTTCATCTGTTTCAATTTTTGAATTCCATTTATGAGTGAAATCATATGGTATTTGTCTTTCTCTGACTGGTTTATTTCACTTAGCATTATATTGTCTACCTTCACCCATGTTGTTGCAAGTTGCAAGATTTTATACTTTTTATGGCTAAATTATATTCTTCTGTGCATGTGTGTGTGTACACACACAGCACCTCTTCTTCATCCATCTACAAATGGACACATGGACTGCTTCCATAATTTGGCTGTTGTAAATAATGCTACAATAAACATAGTGGTGCATATCCCTTTGAGTTCATGTTTTTGTATTTTTTTGGTAAATACCCCGTAGTGCCATTACTGAATTGTAGTGTAGTTCTGAAATGTAGTGTAGTCCTATTTTTAACTTATTGAGGAAACCCATACCCTTTCCCCCAGTGACTGTACCAGTTTGCACTCCCACCAACAGTGTACAAATTTACTATTTCTTCATAGCCTTCCCAACACTTTTGTTTCTTGTGTTTTTGATTTTAGCCATGCTGATCAGTGTGAGGTGATATGTCACAGCAGTTCTGATTTGCATTTCCCTGATGATCACTGATGTTGAGCATCTTTCCATGTGTCTATTGGTCATCTGTATGTGTTCTTTGGAGAAATGTGTGTTCATGTCTTCTGCCCATTTTTAAATTGTATTATTTGTTTTTTAGGTGTTGAGTTGTATTAGTTCTTTACATATTTTGGATACTAAATCTTTATTAGAGATGTCATTTGCAAATACTGCTCCCATTCAGTAGGTTATCTTTGAGTTTTGTTGACTGTTTCCTTCACTGTGCAGAAGCTTCTCATTTTGATGTGTTTCTAGTAGTTTATTTATGCTTCTGTTTTCCTTGCCTCCAAGACATATCAGAAAAAAAGTTGCTACATCTGACAACAGAGAAATTACTGCCTGTGCTGTCTTTTATTTTTATAGTTTCAGACCTCACATTTAGGCCTTTAATCCACTTTGAATTTATTTTTGTGTATGTTGTAGGAAAGTGGTCCAGTTTCATTCTTTTGCATTAGCTATCCAGTTTTCCCAATACCATTTGTTGAAGAGACTTTTTCCCATTATATACTCTTTCCTCCTTTGTCAAAGACTAATTGATCATATAAATGTGGCTTTATTTATGGCCTTTCTATTTCATTGATCTGTGTGTCTATTTTTATGCCAGTACCATACTGTTTTGATTACACTGGCTTTGTAGTATACTTGAAATCTGGAATGTTGGTATCTCCAGGTTTGTTTTTATTTTCAAGGTCGTGTTGGCTATTTGGGGGGTCTTCCATGGTTCCACATAAATTTTACAACTGTTCTTCTAGTTCTGTATAAAAATGTTAATATACCCTAGAGGGTACAAGTTAAAGATTTCAAATAAAAAATATTTGTTAAAAATGTTCCTGTCAAAAACTATGATTATAAAAATGTTCTTCTAGTTCTGTGCAAAATGTTGTTGGTATTGTAATAGGGATTGCATTAAATCTCTAGATTACTTTGGATAGCATGAACATTTTAACAGTATATTTCTTCTAATCTATGAACATGGAATATCTTTTCCTTGTTGGTGTCATCTTCAATATCTTTCATTAGTGTTTTACAGTTTTCAGAGTAGAGGTCTTTCACCTCCTTGGTTAATTTTATACCTAGGCTATTTCATTATATTTGCTGTAATTGTAAATGGAATTGTTCCTTAATTTCTCTTTCTGTTTCATTATTAGTATATATGCCACAGATTTCTGTATGTTGATTTTACATCCTACAGCCTTTGTGAATTCATTGATCAGTTCTAGTAGTTTTTTGGTGGAGTCTTTAGGGTTTTCTAGATATTATATCTTGTGGTCTGCAAGTAGTGATAATTTACTTCTTCTTTACCAATTTGGATGCATTTTATTTCTTCCTCTTGCCTGATTGCTGTGGCTAGGACTTCCTGTACTATGTTAAATAACTGCGGTCAGAGTGGACATCTCTGTCTTGTTCTTGACGTAGGTATAATTTTCTCAGTTTTTCCACCTTTGATATGATGGCTATGGGTTTTTCATATATGGCCTTTATTATGTTGAAGTATATTCCTTCTAATCCTACTTTTTTTCATGAATGGATGTTTTACTCTGTCAAATATTTTTTCTGCATCTACTTAAATGATGATATGTTTTTTTTAATCCCTTCTTTTATTAATGTGATGTATCCCACTGGTCAACTTGTGAGTATTGAAACACCCTTGCATCCCAGGGATAAATCCCACTTGACTCTGGTGAATAATTTTTTAAATGTATCATAGGATTTAGTTTGCTAATATTTTGTTGAAGATTTTGCATCTGTGTTCATCATCAATATTGACCTGTAGTTCTCTCTCTCTCTCTCTCTCTCTCTTTTTTTTTATTTGTGGTGTCTTTGTCTGGTTTTGGTATCAGGGTAATGCTGGCTTTATAGAATGAATTAGGAAGTTTTCCTTCCTCTTCTATTTTTTGGAATAGTTTGAGAAGAATAGGTATTAATACTTCTTTAAGGGTTTGGTAGAATTCACTTCTGAAGCCATCTGGCCCTGGACTTTTATTTGGTGGGAGTTTTTTTTTTTATTATTGATTCAATTCTATTGCTGGTTATCTGTTCAAATTTTCTGTTTCTTCCTGATTCAGCTTTGGGAGGTTATATGTTTCTAGGAATTTATCCATTTCTTCTAGGTTGTCCAATTTGTTGGCATATAATTTTTCATTATACTCTCTTACAATCTCTTGCATTTCTGTGAAGTTGTTGGTTATTTATCCCCCTTCATTTCTGATTTTGAGTCCTCTTTTTCAATTAAAAAATATTTATGACTCTGTCTAAAAGTTTATCAATATTGTTGATCTTTTCAAAGAACCAGCTCCTGGTTTCATTGATCTGCTCTGTATTTTTAGTTTCCATTTTGTTTATTTCTCCTCTTATCTTTATTATTTCCTTCCTTTTATTGGTTTGGGGTTTTGTTTGTTGTTCATTTTCTAGTTCTTTTAGATGTATGGTTAGGTTGTTTACTTAGGATTTTTGTTCTTGAGGTAGGTCTTTTTGCTATAAACTTCCTTCTTGCAGCAGTTTTTGCTGTGTTCCATAGATTTGGGATCATTGTGTTTTCATTTCATTTGTCTCCAGGTATTTTTTATTTTGTCTTTGATTCCTTGACTGACCCATGCATTGTTTAGTACCCTGTTATTTAATCTTCATGTATTTGTGTCCTTTTCATGTTTTTTTCTTGTGGTTAATTTCTTGTGGTTAATTTCATGGTTATTTCATAGTGTTGTGGTCAGAAAATATTCATGGTAAGACTTCAGTCTTTTTTAATTTGTTGAGACTTGTTTTATGACCTAATATGTGATCATTTTTTGAGAATATTCCATGTGCACTTAGGAAGAATGTGTAACTGCTGTTTTAGAATGGAATGTTTTGAATCTATCTTTTAGATCCATCTGGTGCAATGTGTTATTCAAAGTCATTGTTGCTTTGTTGATTTTCTGTTTGGATGAGATGTCCATTCATGCAATTGGAGTTTTAAAGTCCCCTGATATTATCGTATTACTATTAACTTTTTTTTGTTATTATGTGCTTTGTGTATTAGGGTGCTCCCATATTGGGTGCCTAAATATTTACAGTTGCTATATCTTTTTGTTGGATTACACCATTTATGGTGACTTTCTTTGTCCCTTCTTAAAACCTTTGTCTTATAGTCTATTTTGTTCAGTACAAATATTGCTACTTAGGTTTTCTTTTGATGTCCATTTGCATGATAAATATTTCTTCATCCTTTCACTTTCAGTCTGCATATGTCTTTAGGTCTGAAATGAATCTTTTATAGGCAGCGTATAGCTGGGTCTTTTTTTTTTTTTTTTACCCATTCTGTTACCCTGTGTCTTTTGATTGGAGCATTTAGTTTATTTGCATTTAAAGTAACTATTGATATGTGTGTAATTTTTTTGTGTGCCATTTTCTTATTTCCTTTATGTTTGTTTCTGTGGGTCCTTTCTGTTCTTTTTTCTCTTGGTCTCTCCTCTCATGATTAGTTGACTTTCTTTAGCAAAATGCTTGGATTCCTTACTCTATATTTTTTGCATATCTATTACTTTTTTTTATTTGTGCATGCCATTCATTTTATATATAACATCTGCATATAGCAGTATATATTAAGCTGATGGTCAGTTAACTATGAACTCATTTTTTACTTTTCTTTCCTCTACATTTCACATTTTTAGTATCATATTACACAACCTTTTATTTTGTGCTTCTCTTGACTAATTTTTACAGGCATAATTTTTTTTGGCTTTACTTTTCTGCTTTCTATGTTATTTACTCTTACTTATGATATTTGTTTTTCATTCAGAGTCCCTCTTAACATTTCTTGTAGGGCTAGTTTCAATGGTCATGAATTCTTTTAATTTTTGTTTGTCTGTGAAGCTCTTCATCTGTCCTTCTATTCTGAATGATGACTTACTAGATAGAGTATTCTTGCCTGTAGATTTTTTCCTTTTCAGCATTTGAATATATCATGCCACTTTTTTTTCTGGCCTGCAAAGTTTCTGCTGAAAAATCAGTTCATAGCCTTATGGGGTTTCCTTTGTATAGAACTGTCTTCTTTCCTCTTGCAACCCTTAAAATTCTTCATCATTTTTTTTTCCATTTTAATTTCTATGTATCTTGGTGTGGACCTCCTCAGGTTGAATTTGTTGGGGACAATCTGTGCCTCCTAAATCTGGATCTCTGTTTCCCTCTCCTCAGAATCAGGAAGGTTTCAGCTATTATTTCTTCAAATGCATTTTCCGTACCCTCACCCCCAGCAAGAAATATGAATGTTGTTATGCTTGATGGTGTTGCTGAGTTCTCTAAATCTATTCTCATCATGTACTATTTGTTTTTTTTTCAGACGTTCAGCTTGCTTTTTTTTCCATTACTCTATCCTCTAGGTCACTTACACATTCCTCTGTTTCCTATAGATTACTAAGTATTCCATCTGTTGTATTTTTAATTTCATAATTGAATTCTTCACCTCTGATATGTTATTTTTTATCTATTTGAAAAGGGTCTCACTGATGTCCTTCACCATTTTCTGAAGTGCAGTGAACTATCCTTATGATTATTATTTTAAATTTTCTATCAGGCATATTAGTTATTTCTATTTCACTTAGCTCTCCTGCTGTGATTTTGTCCTGTTTTTTCATTTGGGATGTATTCTTGTCTCCTCATTTTTTCTACCTCTTGTGTCTGTTTCTGTGTTTTAGAAAAGTCAGCCTCATCTTCTGTTCTTGAACATGGGGGTGTTATGAAAAACTCTTTTAGTGCCCTGCAATGCTAGTGTCCCATGTTCACCAGAATGTAGCACTTCAGGGGAGTTTCCTACATGTGTTGTTTGAGTCCTACTGTTGTGTCTGAATCATTTTCCTTTCATCTGCCATGACTCTCTGCCTATTGTGGGCTACGCTTGCTTTCTGTGTTGCTAGTGAGACCCAGACAGGCTGGCTCTGAGGGGGTGTGACTGGGCAAAGTGGCGGTGTTAGCAAAATTTGCACTGAGCTGCTAGTTCTGGGCCAGATCTACTAAAACTCAGTCATCTCAGAGGCCAGGAGCACAGCATTGAGAGCAGGGCAAAGCATAGGCTATAGGGCATCTGTGCAGGCATTGTTTGGGGAGGGCGTGTACATGCAATGTTAGCAATATTTGCAGTGAGTCCAAGGCAGAGGCCAGAAAACTTGGAGGGGATGAGCCCTCAGTGGAATGTGTGGGCATGGGGCACTGCTAGCAGGTTAAGCAATGAGGGACTATGCAGTGCTGCCTCCTGCAGGTGGCCCCATGTTTATGCTGGGTGTCAGGGGA
Source organism: Ailurus styani (assembly GCA_002007465.1). Lineage (NCBI taxonomy): Eukaryota > Metazoa > Chordata > Mammalia > Carnivora > Ailuridae > Ailurus > Ailurus styani. The sequence goes on from LNAC01001094.1 coordinate 150,298, forward strand.
AGAAAATAGCACTTGCCCACTTCTTTGTTCCCAGGGAATTCTTCCAACACACTCCAAAATCAGTGTAAATGGATCTTCTTCCCACTTGTTCCAGCATTGTGTGAACTGTTGCTTCTATGTTGCCTCTCCAAGAGCTCCTGTCTCTTTAAGGAAAGGACCCGGCTATCACTTGGCCTCCAGACTCACCCAGTGCTGAGTCAGCTGACTTTTAAAACTCCAGATTTCCAAGTCCCAGTGACTATTCAAACTCACAGAATTTCATCCCTCTGGTTTTCAAAACTAAGCATTATATGGATTCATCTTCCCTGTGTGGGTTCCCTGGTGTTGGGAACCATTTATTTCCCCTAACCACACCTGCAGCTTTCTCTCTCCTATGGGCAGCTCCTGACCGCCATTGCTGCCCTTCCTAACCTCTCACTCATATGTGGCTTCTTCTCTACATTTAGTTGTGAGCTGTTTTGTCTGTTCTTGTTTTGTTATTGTTGTTTTTAGAGAGAGCGTGCACATTGAGTGGGGAGAGGGGGAAAGAGAATCCTAAGCAGGATACAACATAGGACTCAATCTCACAACCCTGAAATCATGACCTGAGCCAAAATCAAGAGTCTGACACTTAACTGACTGAGCCACCCAGGTGCCCTAATTGTGGAGTTTGTTTTGCCAAGGTTCAGATCACTCTCCAGTTTATTTGCACAGATGTGAGGTCTTATTGTAAACATAGAATGGGGTGAGCTTAGGATTCTCCTACTCCACCAACTTCCCAAGCTCTTCTCCCACAAGTTCTGTGTATGTATAGACAGACACGAACACACACATTCTTTCATCAGTTCATCTATTGATGGACACTTACATTGCTTCTTTATTTTGACAGTTGTAAACAATGTTGCAATAAACATGGAGTACATGTATCTTTTTGAATTAGTGCTTTTGTTTTCTTTGGGTAAATATATAGTGGAATGAGTGGATAATTTGGTATTTCTGTTTTAATTTTTTGAGGAAATTTCACACTGTTTTCAACAGTGGCTGCGCCAATTTTTATCTGAACCAACAGAACACAGGGGTTCCTTTTTCTCCATATCCTTACTAACATTTGTTATTTCTTGTCTTTTTGATTCTAAGCATTCTGAAATGTGTGAGGTGATATCTCATTGTGGTTTTGATTTACATTTCCTTGATGATTAGTGATATTGAGCATTTTTTCATGTATATCTTGCCCATGTCTTCTTTAGAAAAGTGTTCATTCAGTCCTTTGTCCATTTTTAAATGAAATTATTATTATTGTTATTATTATTAGGTATTGAGCTATATAAGTTCTTTACATATTTTGGATATTCATCCCTTATCAGATACATGATTTGAAAATAACTTCTTCCATTTAGTAGGTTACCTTTTAGATTTTTAAAAATCATTTTATTTTATTTTATTTTTTATCATGATAAGTGTACTCTTTAATCCCCATCACCTATTTCTCCCACCCTCCACTAACCTGCTTTCTGGTAATTATTAGCTTGCTCCATATAGTTAAGAGTGTTTTTTCATTTGTCTCTTTCTCTCTCTCTTTTTACCTTTGTTCATTTGTTTTCTTTCTTAAATTCCACATATGAGTGGGGTCATATGGTATTTATTTATCTCTGACTTGTTTATTTCACTTCCCATTATATTCTTTAGCTCCATCCATGTTGTTGTAAATGGCAAGATTTCATTCTTTCTTATAGCTGAATTCATTCTTTCTTAGGTTTATATACACACACCACCTCTTCTTTATCCTTTCATCTCTTGATGGACACGTGGGCTGTTTCTATAATTTGAGTATTGTAAATAATGCTGCAATAAACATAGTAGTGCGTACATTCCTTTGAATTCATATTTTTGTATTTTGGGGTAAATATCCAGTGCATGTGCCATTACTGGATCATAGGATAGTTCTATTTTTTATTTTTTTGAGGAACTTCCATACGTTTTCCACAGTGGCTGTACCAATTTGCATTCCCACCAGCAGTGCATGTCTTCTTTTTTCTCCATATTCTAACACTTGTTTCTTGTGTTTTTGATTTTAGCCATTCAGACTAGCATGAGGTGATATGTCATTTTAGTTTTTGATTTGCATTTCCCTGAAGATGAGTGATGTTGAGCATCTTTCCATGTGTCTATTGGCCATTTGTATGTGTTGTTTGGAAAAATGGGTGTTCATGTTTTCCCAATTTTTAATTGGATTATTTGGTTTTTAGATGTTAAGTTGTATCAGTTCTTTATATATTTGGATACTAACCCTTTACCAGAGATGTCATTTACAAATATCTTCTCCCATTCAGTAGGTTGCCTTTTAGTTTTGTTGACTGTTTCCTTCACTGTGCAGAACCTTTTATATTTTGATGTAGTCCAAATAGTTTATTTTTGCTTTTATTTCCCTTGCCTCAGGAGATGTGTTGTTGAAAAATGTTGTTACAGCTGCTGTCAAACCAATTACTGCCTGTATCTCTTCAAGGGCCTTCATGGTTTCAGTTCTCACATTTGATCTGTAATCTATTTTGAGTTTATTTTTGTGTATGGTAAAAGAGAGTGGTTCAGTTTCATTCTTTTGCATGTGGCTGCCTAGTTTTCCCAACAGTATTTGTTGAAGAAGTTGTCTTTTTCCCAACCCTTTTTCATTTCTCCTTTGTTTAAGATGTATTGATTGTATAATGGTGGATTTATTTCTGGGGTTTCTGTTCTATTCTATTGATCTGTGTGTCTATTTTTATGCCAGGATAATACTGTTGGGATTACTACCACTTTGTAAGATAACCTTAAATTTGAAATTGTCATGCTTCCAGTTTTGTTTCTCTTTTTCAAGACTGCTTTGGCAATTTGAGGTATTTTGTGGTCCCATACAAATGTTAGGGTTGTTCTAGCTCTGAGAAATATGCTGTGGGAATTCTGACAGGGATTGCATTAAATCTGCTGATTGCTTTGGGTAATATAGACATTTAACAACATTTGTTCTTCCAATCCATGAGCATGGAATATCTTTCCATTTCTTTTCATCGTCTTGAATTTATTTCATTAATGTTTTATACTTTTCTGAGTATAGGTATTTTATTTGCCTTTTAGTTTTGTTGATGGTTCTGTTGCTGTGCAAAAGCTTTTTATTTTGGGTAGTCTGGATAGTGTATTTTTGCTTTTGTTTCCCTTGCCTGAGACAACATAGCTAGAAAAATATTGCTAAGTCTGATGTCAAGGAAATTACTACCTATGTTTTCTTCTAGGAGTTTTATGGAAAAATCATTTTGTATCACATTTTCTGACAAATGTAATTTCTTCGCCTATCCCCAACACTTACAGATGTACATACACATGCCATAAAGCCCTTCATCAATGCTGTTTCTTTATCTTAGGTTTCAAGTAACTTTAAAAGGGTCTGTGTTAAGCATATTTGTGGAATGTGTTAAAACTGGAAGAAACAGTAGGCACTTGGGCATAGAGTTTACTCTTATCTCAAGAATTCTGTAATCTTTCTCTCTCTCTTTCTCTCTCTGTCTCACAGTCTTAGGACATTTGTATCCTGCATCTTCTTACCAAATCCTCTGGGATATCTGATATTGTCATAAATCTCCTCCTCCTCAAAAACTACTCTTCATTTTATCTATGATTTACCTCTTAACATTCCAGCTAAGTCTTGTGTCCTGAAATATATACTCTGTTCTTCCAGTGTATGGAATTCTCAAATGTGAATCTCCAAACTCAGTTTTTCTTAGTTCTTTTCCAGGATTTTAATTCACATCTCTTTAAATATTTCACAAATTCTTATTTTCATTTTAAACAAATGAACTGTGTTTTCAAAGCACTCTATATATTATCTTATATCAGTCTTAATGAGTGCTTGGTGTTTGAAGAAGCAAAAAATATCACTCATCTATCCTAGGTTTTAAACTAATTTGCACATAGGACAAAATAAGTAGATTGAGAAGACAAATCTAACTTTTATTAATGTCAAAGCTGTTTTGGACAATGTGGTTTATATCTAATCTTAATATTGAGACTCAGAATCAGACAGATTTAGCCAGCTGTCACTGAAAGCTCTGGGCAGGGGCAGGAGTCTCACTGAGGGGATCAAGTTTGATTCTCTAGAACTACTGGAAGTGGGACAGAGCAGAACACTCTCTAGATACAGCTCAACCCAAAAGTAAATAAGGAAGGAGGGCCTGGGATATTCTGCTAAAATTCTCTCTGAATCATTCGTTCATCCTTTGAGGGGAGTGAATCAAGGTTGAGAGAAGTCAAGAAGGCTGAACTAATGATACTCCCTAACAGGGAAGGAAACACTAGGAAGCAAAAGAATAGATATTCACACTACCAGGAATTATAACTGAATTAATTCACTACTTTCTTTTTCAGCCTTTTCCTTTAATGGTGTAAGGTGTTTTGTTTTGTGTGGTTTTGCTTTTTCCCAAACTGGGTATCTCAACTTTATACTCTTAAGGGTTTTTATTTGGTTTTACATTTCATTCCATGTTCTCTTGTTCTGGCTATTTACCATTTTCTTTTCTTTCATTTCTAACCATTAATCATACGTTCTGTACTCTTCAACTTATGTCTGTTATTGTGATAATCGTCCTCATTTATTTTTCTTCCTTCATTACATCTGCCTTCAAACTGTATTTCAGGGTAACAAGAGTCATCTTTTATATACACAATTTTTGTTCTATTTATCTATGTAGTTCTTTCTCCATACTACATATTTAGAGAGAACATCTTCTAAACAAGATAAGGCTGAATAAGAGTTAATAGTGGTTAAAAGCATAAGCAATGGAATAAGTAAAGCCTGAGCTAAATTTTCATCTTTGCTAGTAAATGGCAAAAGAAAATTGGATAAATTAGTTTTCCCTCTGAGAATGAGAAAAAATAATTCAAACAGATCAATAAACAACGAAGAAACTAAAATGGTCATTGAGGTTTTCCTCTCTCAAAAGGCTACTACCTGAGAAGGATTTATGTGTGAGTTATATGAAACTTTGAAAAATAGCTACTTTTCTATTAATGAAAATAAACGCAAGATTCATAAATAAGTTATTGGTTAAACAAACTTAATAAAACATTTGTAATAACATTATGAAAAAATCTGCTTTATCACATAATGCAAGTTTTTTACATTATAAAATTGATTAGTGCATTAATGACAGATATTAACAGATTAAAAGAAAAATAATTATTTCAACCAATGTAAAAAATTTGATAAGCAATTTTTTTTTGCTAAAAATGATACTCAGCATATTAGAATAAGGAAGGGAATTCCTTAATCTGAAAAGGTTTTATTATATTACCAAACCCTAATAAAATATTACATTCATTCCTTTTAACTTAGGCAACATGACAAAGATGCTTATTATCTATCTGCACATTACTATTTAAAAGAAAATTGAAAATTAAGCCAGCTGTATAAAAAATGAAACCTAGAAAGCTGGCATAAAAATTGAAAGAGAAGAGATATACCTCATGATTTTTAGATTGTATGATTATCTACCTAGAAAAAATAACCAATGAAATCAACAATTAGAACTAATTAATGCTATTCATTAGTTCTGGAAGGAGAAACAATTTACTAAAGCAATAACCAAGAAGAAAAAAATAGTAAAGTGAAATGTTTTTTATAATAACAAACTATAAAATATCAAGGATTTTACATAGTTAAAACTACAACAGAAGTGTCTGAGAACATAGAAAGATAGTAGATAATCAAGCGTTATGGGGAGACATTCCATGAATTTAAATGATGAATTAATACGATGTTATGTCAATTCAAAAGCATCACCAGTTCATGCCTAGTGCCACTGTGCATCTTCCTAGATAATGTTCACACAGTCACTCCATATAGAACTGAGTCTACACTGAAACACACACTCCAGAATTATTGGACAAAGCTGTACATTGTTGTAGGGAAAAAATATCTATGAACTTTAGTGAAGAAAGAAGTGATACGGATTTTCTTTTGTGCAATGCTATTAAAAAGTAGATCTCCAAAATCTTATAATGTAGATAAACAGGTGATGGAAGGTGATAGCTGGAATCTAATGGGATGATTACTGTGACGTTTCTTAAGTAGGGTGGTTAGTGTGTAGTTACTCGTTTTATTATTATTTTTAAAACACATACAAGCATACCTCATTTTATTGTACTCTGCTTTGTTGCACTTCTTAGATATTGTGTTTTTTTACAAATTGATGGTTTATGGCAGCCCTGTGTTGAGCAATGCTATCAGCACCATTTTCCCATTCACATTCACTCAACTCATTTGTGTTACGTATTTTGGCAACTCTTGTAGCATTTCAAACTTTTTCATTTGTATTTGTTATGATGATCTGTGATCAGTGATTTTTGCTGTTACTGTTGTAGTTGTTTTGGGGTGCCACAAATTGCACCCATATAAGACAGCAAACTTAATAAATGTTCTGCGTGTTCTTCCTGCTCTATCAACCAGTCATTCCCCCATCTCTCTCCTTCTCTTTGGGCTTCCCTATTCCCTGAGGCACAACAATCTTGAAATCAGGCCAGCAAATAGACCTCCAAAGGCCTCTAAGTGTTTATGTGAAAAGAAGAGTCATAGATCTCTCTTTATTACTATTATTTTTAAGATTTTATTTATTTGACAGAGAGAGACACTGCGAGAGAGGAAGCACAAGCAGGGGGAGTGGGAGAGGGAGAAGCAGGGTTGCTCCTGCTCCACAGGGAGCCTGATGCAGAGCTTGATCCCAGGACCCTGGGGTCATGACCTGAGCAGAAGGGGGATGTTTAATGACTGAGTCACCCAAGCATTCTATAGGTCTCTCTTTAAATGAAAAGCTATAATTCTATTTAGCTTGGTGAAGAAGTCATGTTAAAGCCCAGTTAAGCTGAAAGCTAGGCCTCTTGCACCAAACATTTAGCTAAATTGTGAATGCAAAGAAAAAGTTTTTGAAGGAAATTAAAAGTTCTACTCCGGTGAACACATGAATGATAAAAGAGTGAAATAGCCTTATTGTTAATATGGAAAAAGTTTTAGTAATTGTCATAGTACATCAAACCATCACAACCTTTCCTTAATCCAAAGCCTAATTAAGAGTAAGCCCCTAAGTCTCTTCAGTTCTATGGAGGCTGAGAGAGGTGAGAAATAACAGAAGAAAGGTTTGAAGTTTGTAGAGGTTTACTGATGAGGTTTAAGGAAAGAAACCATCTCCATAACATGAAAGTGCAAAGTGAAGCAGTAAGTGCTACTAGAGAAGCTTCAGCAAGTTATCCAGAAGATCTAGTTAAGATCATAAATGAAGGAGGTTACACTAAACAACATATTTTCAGTGAGACAACCTTCTATTGGAAGCTTTCTATGAAACTGTTTTCTGTTGGAAGAAGATGTTATCTAGGACATTCACAGCTTGAGAAGTCAATGTCTGGTTTCAAATCTTCAAGGGACAGGCTGACTTTGTTGCTAATGGCTAATGCAGCTGGTGACTTTAAATTGAAGCAATTCTCATTTTCCGTTCCAAAATCCTTGGGCCCTTAAGAATTATGGTAAATCTACTCTGCCTCTGAAATATAAATGGAACAACAAAGCCTGGATGACAGTGCATATGTTTATAACATGTTTTACTGAAAACTTTAAGCCCACTGCTGATACCTACTGTTCAAAAAAAAAATTTCTTTCAAGGTATGGCTGCTCATTGACAATGAACCTGGTCACCCAAGAGCTCTGATGGAGGTGTACAATGAGATGAATGTTTTCATGCCTGCTAACACAACATCCATGCTGCAGTCCATGAGTCAAGGAGTCAAACATACATTCTCAAAAAAAAGGAAGGCTTGAGTTACCAAAATCAAATGAAAAGATGCTCTACCTTACTAGTAAATAGATAAATGCAACCTGAAACCACGATATGATCACACACTCAAGAAATTAGGAAACATTGAAACATTACAACACAAGTACTAGTGAAAATGTAAAATATTGTGAACACACTAACTTTCCTTGTGATACTATAAATAACTTCAACCACTTTTTAAAAAATCTTTGAAATTTAGCTTAAAAATGCATATATACTTTTACCTAGCAGTTTATTTCCTAGGAAGAGTCAAATTTAGATAAATATTTTTAGGTAAAAGAATGCTCACAGCTGTATTTTTTCCTTGTAGTAGAAAAATAAAAAATCCTTGCAGTAACACAAATTAATAAATGTGAAATGGCTTTATATGTATGTATATAATTCTCAGAAACTCTGAGTGAAAAAAAGAAATTATAAAAATAAGATGATGTAATTTGTATAAATTTCATAAATATTCAAACACTCTATATTGCTTAGATATACACATATGTATAGTAAACACATACAATACCTTTCTAACACCACCTCTCAGAGATGTAGGAAAGGAATACAACCAGGGAGAGTATCTCAGGTTGGGTTTCATCAAACAGAGGTTGAGATGATAAATTTTGTGAAAGTTACTTATTAAGGGAATCCTTTCAGGGGAAGGAAGGTGAGGGAAGCAGGGAAGGGCAGGAGGAAGAAAGCTAAGGGACAATGTGGTCTTTGCTGAAAAGGAGCTTCCGCCTGGTCCTGCAGAAGAGTTGGATTACAAATTGCACATCATAGAACAGCACCACATTAGCTTCACCCTGATTTCTCATACTCCCACGTCAGTTCTTGGCCAAGAGTTATTGATGGAAACTTCCTGAGAGAAAAGGCTGCTTTTTTGGCAAGCAATGTCCTCCAGAAAATGGGCAGCTGTACATTTTCTGGCCTTATAGCTGTTAGCTGATGGATGAACTCACCGAGATAGTAAAGGGGATTTGAGTGGAGTACCAAGAGCATCTATTATAGTTGACTATTTGTACCACTCAGGTCCTCTTCTTGTCACATTCAGTTTGTTAAATTCAAGCACAGCTTATTTAGGGTTCTGGTTGGCCAGTTTCACAGAATCATATATAAGAGGAGGGTTTGTAGGATGAAACCCTAACTATTACATTTGTTCTTGAGGAATTAACTATTACTCATCTTTTTCTTCTACTACTTATTCTGTATTTCCTACTTCCTTGGCTAGCATTTCTTCTTATCTAGAAGCTTCCCATCTAGGGGTAACCTTCCCATAGGTCATTGGTTAAGAGGCCTTTCATGCTGTGACTGCTATACTTGTGCATTTACAATTAAAACTGAATATAGGTTTGTCACACTACAGTAAACCATCTGAGTGCCAAACATATTGGTTCAACCCCCCCAGTTTGTAGCCAGTCAACAGCTTTTGCTTTAACTTTGATGGGACTCAAACTGTGTCCACTAGTGGAAGCATCCTTCTTCTGTGACCCAGTTCCTCCAGGAAGTCAGAACCTAAAACTACAGGAACAAAAAATATAAATTCCCCAAGTTGATCTTTTCTGACATCTATCTACTGATAACATGGAATCATGTAACATTTATTAGTTTAGGATATATTCCTCCTCCTGAAGGATGACTGCCATTCTTCCAAGGGCATCCTCTCTAAGCTAGTGTCTCAGCCGTGCCCATGAGAGACTAGTAGTCTGTCAATACCTCAACTCCTGAATGGTATGGTATGTGGTAGAAACAGTGGGTAACATGGTGGTCCTTTGCCCATTGACATGCCTCCTAAAGTAGGTTCTTTAGCCTGAGGCAATGTTGAATGGAATCCCATTTTGATAAACCAGAATCTCCACAAGTCTTCTGCTACTGATGGTGCCTGAGACTTTGGAAGCAGGAAAGAGAAACCCATACTCAGTATATTTGTCAGTTCCATCAGGATGAAATGTTGTTACTTCCCAAAGTGTAAGAAGTTTGATATTGTCACCCTGCACTAAGTAGCAGGCTGATTTAATCAAAAGACTGTACTCTGTTAGAGTTTAACATTTGCCTCTGTTGTTGGAGAGTTGAACATTCATCAGTGGCAGTACCCAGATCAACTTCATTAAGAGTCCATGCTATTGAGCTCATACATAGCTTCCACACAACTACTTTGTCTATGAGCCCATTGCACAAGCACTGAGGACAAATATTATCTGATATATATTGCCTTGGTCATTTTATTCAGTGACTGTGTACCTTATATCAGGGACTGCACTCCTAAAACTATCAATCTGAAATAGCAGTAATATTTGAGATTTGGTTCGATTTGCAGTAGTCAACTATTATCCACCACTTTTTACCTCTTTTTTCCTGGGCCCAAACTGATGACTTAAAAAGGAATATAATGAGGACCACTAACCTTGCATTCTTGTGTCATTGGTGGTGGCACTTATTTCTGTTATTCCTCATGAGTTTCAAATGCTTTATATTTATTGTCTTGGCTGGTAGGTGCAGTTTCAAGCTACAGTAAGCAGAATATATATATGGTAGGTTGAATCTATATGCCAATGGGCCTACTAAAAATGGACCCAAGCCTAAGCCAGAACTCCACTTATTGCCTGACTCAATATATTCTAACTTTAACAGGGGAGGCATGAGGGTACTTTGGCTCTCCAGATACTAGTGTCAGGTAAGAATCTATTCAACAGCCCTAGAAAGATCTGAACATCCCTCATCTCTATGAATCTCATTCCTCTTCTTCTTAATTACATCTTGGTTTGGGAACTGTCTTGTCAGTTTCCATGGAATTTTGCAATGTTTTTTCAACTTAGATTTTGAAAATCTAAGTAAATGACTGTCAGTCTCTTGGGGAAAATAACTGGGGAAATTACCATAGTATATAATTAGTATGCTGCTTCAGAGCCCTTAATGGGGACATGTTCCCACCTTTAGTAATGGATTCTGAGTTTGAGGATTGGCTCACATTTGGAAAATGGGAAAAGGATCATGATTTTCCATTTGTATAACTGAGATCAGCCTTCTCATATGTTCTTGATCTCTTTTGATTACAGATATTATGAAATAACTTTGTTGGTGGCACATCTAGCATGCCTTTGAGAAAATCGTGTTCTATTGGCCATGACAGTAGATCCCTACAGATCCATCTTTCCTATTTGCTATTCTGACCCTGATGCTCTTTACAATAATTATGTCCACTGCTGTTTAGAGATAATATCATCTCACTGCTACTTAGGGAGACTTGTACTTTAAGAGCATCTTTTACCATCAGTCCCACACTGCAGAAAACAGCCATTGGGGAGCTTCTCAACAATGCTAGTGTCCCCTTGCAATCCGTCTTCCTTATTTCTGTGGTAAATGGAGTGTGCACCAGGTTCTTCCAAGAAATATAATCACTTACTGTTTTCTTAATTCTTAAACAGTAGAAGCATTCTAGATCCAATCTAGCTCTGAGGTTTTTTGTTTGTTTGTTTTTATCTCTTCTTCCTTAGTCTGAACTGGCAGTTCTGGCTCTTCTACCTGATTTAATTTGGTCCATCACTTTTCCTAAGCTTCTGAACACCAGACCCAGCAGTGTATTTGACCCATCTCCTTAAAGATGTTAAATCTTGTGTCTGTACAGGACTGCGCCCCTATATCGAGTTTTGTATTCTACCTCTCTTGACCCAACAGCCTCAAAATTCACTCCCAGGCATCTTCTGGTTTCCTGTTAGTACAAGGTAGCCAGATTTTGTCTCTGTCCTGTCTCAACACGCCTAGAATACTGCCAGTCAGATTTTGTTGAAATTGGACCCCAATCATATATGGATTAGGGGGCAAAGAATGGAGGTGAGAACGGATCCTAAGGAATGCAAATAAGTAGTATCTTACAGGGCATATATCATTCACCTGCAGTATTTGGGAACTCTGCGTGGTCTTTAAGTAAAGGGATCCCCCTATCTTCAACAAGGGTTGTGAGCTACTTCTGCTATCATATGGGATTCAGGGGAGTCTGGGAGTTCAACTACCCAATGGTATCTATCCTGCATATGCCCATCCGTCTATCCTGAATATGTTACTGGGGTTAATTATCTCTTAGTTCGTGAACTGTCTTGTCAGTTTCCATGGAATTTTAAAATGTTTTTTCAACTTAAATTTTGAAAAGTTTTTGTTTCAAGTTGGTTGATTCCTTCTAAAATGGACCCAGATAAAAGTGTTTATATTCTGTAAGCGCTTCTAGGAACTGACAAGAAAAGACCCAGGATTACCCTGACTTTATGTTGACATCTAAGGGAAGATGAACTTATTCATCCAGGCAAGGTTGAAAGTTGCTGTTTAATGTTTAAAGTGTAGTTAAAGGGCTTATACTCCGGAACCTCAGACCTAGAGATAAACATGGGGTAAAAGTGCCACAAAAGGGCATAGAGTCAGCCAGTGCTTTCATATTTATTATAGCCATCCAGAAAAAAGAGGGTTATATTGGCTAACAATAGCTCACACAAATGGTGAGCTGATTTTTTTTTTAGGTTTTATTTATTTATTTGACAGAGAGAGATCACAAGTAGGCAGAGAGGCAGGCAGAAAGAGAGGAGGATCAGGCTCCCCGCCAAGCAGAGAGGCTGATGTGGGGCTTGATCCCAGGACCCTGAGATCATGACCTGAGCCAAAGGCAGAGGCTTAACCACTGAGCCATGCAGGCACCCCCTGATTCATTATTTTAAGCTTACCAAATATGAAACAATTTCAGTGGCCATAAGCAAGAATAAAGCTTAACTAGAATAACCTAGATCTGTAATGTCACAGGGCTCTGATAATTAATAGCACTAAGATTTTGAGCAAATTAATTAATCTCTGTCTTTGTTTCCTTTTTGGCACTGTGGGGATAATACCATCCTCAGTAAGCTATTGAGAAGATTAAATGAGGTGATGTGTGACAAGCTTTAGCACGGTGCCTAGGAACAATTAGGACTTGAAATGATAATTTTTTTTAAAGATTTTATTTATTTATTTGACACAGAGAGAGAGATTACAAGTAGGCAGAGAGGCAGGCAGAGAGACAGGGAGAGGAGGAAGCAGGCTCCCTGCTGAGCAGAGAGCCCGATGCGGGCCTCGATCCCAGGACGCTGAGATCATGACCTGAGCCGAAAGCAGAGGCTTTAACCCACTGAGCCACCCAGGCGCCCTTGAAATGATAATTTAAAAATTAAATTGCTCTATTCTTTTTCTCCTACTCTGGATGCACTTCCAGCTAGACTTGATACATTTGGAGCTGTTATAAGAATTCCATGTCATGACATTTGTAGAGATTCTTGTTAAAGACAACAAAATTGACTCTTACTGATGAAGCAAAAAAGACATTTTTTTTTTAATGGGCAGTTCATGGAAAATGCCAAGGTGTCCAAAGAACCAAACTCAAGACTTAGCTTCCAGGAACATTGCCCAAGACCATGCCACAGAACTGGCTTGCTGACTAAACTCTGCCACTCCCAGGCTCCACACCCTTTTGCGGGAACTGCAGCTTATTTCCGTCCCAGACTCATTTCAGAGCCAGGAATGCAATCTTGCAGTCACTGCCCTTCAGAAAGCCAGCTCCCTCTGCCGCTACCCTCATGGTAAAAAAATGCATTCTGTGCAGATTCTTCTTTGTGTGGCTCAGTGCTGAAGTAATTTTTTGCATTAACGATCTCTGATCTCATTAGTGGAGCCTAAACACCGAAGATGAGGGAATCAAGTTTTGTGGGTTCTACCTTGGAAAAGCTCAAATCATAAGGGTGGGAAGTCTCCAAAATAATGAGAATGTTCAAAAGTTGCTAAAAAGCCAGAGAAACAGAAAATCATCTATTGCAAATCACTGTGCAGAAGGATTTTTTTTTTCTTAATGCTTCAAGCAACTGCTGTTTAAATAAGAGCTGTATTGATGGACTTGTTCTTAAGTGAAGAGTCTGCTTGATTTGTGGTGGTTTGCCTCTGAGCCAGTTCAGAACATGTTGACTCTTTGTCTCATGGTGCATTAGAATCCAATTCTTCCCCTTGCACCATTCAGTAGAACATTTAAAACCCCGTGAAAAGGCAGTATAGTAGATAATGTTAGCTTCCAAACTATCTATTTGTAAATATAACAAATCTAATAAATATTTACATTAGGATTTCACACTTAGAGTAATGGTTCCATTCAGCATGAAGTAAAGGAAAATGACTTAAATATAATGGCATGATAAGGTCAATAACAGTAATGAGTTGGTGTTAGTTAAAAATCTCATTTGAGGAAAAAACATGGCGGACGACGTGGACCATCAATAAGCTACCAATACCGTTGAAGAGCCCCTGGATCTCATCAGGCTCAGCCTGGATGAGCGAATTTATGTGAAAATGAGGAATGACAGAGAGCTTCGTGGCAGATTACATGCTTATGATCAGCACTTAAATATGATATTGGGAGATGTGGAAGAAACTGTGACTATTATAGAAATTGATGAGGAAACATACGAAGAGATATACAAATCAACAAAATGGAATATTCTGATGCTTTTTGTCTGGGGAGATGGTGTTGTACTAGTTGCCCCTCCATTAAGAGTTGGCTGACACAAAGAATTTATCGTGTTTGGAATATAGTTTTTGTATGATTGCCTCTTTAAATGTAGAAGACATTCAAAAGAGAAACCTGCATAAATTTTGATATTAAGAAATGACAAAGGATTCTCCCACTCCTGAAATGAGTTGATTTGCATGTAACTCAAAAACTCTTAAGCTACCGGGCATTTTAATTTTTTTCCAACCCTTTCAATAAATGTGATCACCAAGATGCAAAACTAACTCTTTTCAAGAATTAATTTAATTTGTTCTGCTGTTTTCTCAGTTAGTTTCTGGGTTTTAAACTTGATATTTCCTTTTTTGACATATATTTTAAAAAAATCTCATTTGATTCAGCATTATGAAATATCAAGAGAATGAGTAATACATGACATGTTCTAACACAGAGAATGGAACACATTGGAATGAGGGAGCCATAGAAATATACTATTAAAATTTCACAACCGAAAGAGAAAATAGTAGAAATAGTTAAAAATTCAATCTGTCCATTAATAGCGTTAACATAAAATTAATGCTTTAAAAAGAGTATATATAAGGATAGAATCTATAAAATTATGTCTGGAGTCTTAACTCAATAATCCTGAGACTCAATCTAAAAATAGCTAGAGAGTAAATATTTTACCTTTACTAAACAGAAAAAAAGAAATAGCATTTTTTTCCCAGACGGGCCAGTTCATAGGAAGATACTTTTCATTTAAGTTCCCATTAATTTTAATTTCTTGAACTTTGTACTCCTGAACATTTGCACCTAATGTGCATGTAGGTTCATCTATTTTTAATTAGAGTGAATGATAAAGATTTTCAAGTGAGGTTAGAGGAACTGAAGTTTATATGTCAAATTCACTAATGCTACAGCTGTAAATGAAAAAGATTTTTACTTAAGGGTTTTTCTCTCTCCCAGTTCAACTGTCTAATATAATGTAACATTAACATTAGTTGGTTCGTTTTTACTAAGCACTTTTGGTCCCCCTTATTTTATGAGGAAGAGGAATCTGATGCTTTGCAAAAGTGAGTCATTTGACCAAGATGACAAGATTCAAATGTATCAAAGCAAGGATTTGGACATAAAGAATCTGACTCTACATTTTCCTGCTTAAAACATTGGTAATAATAATAGTTGGCAGATTTATTGTAGGTTTTCCATGTGCCTGACACTATTGTAAGCACCGTAAAAGTATTATTAACCTTTGCAAGAGAACTGTGAGGTATGTATGATTATGATCATGTGAGACATGAGCAAAAAGAGGCACAGAGATGTTTAAGTAACTTACCCAAGTTCACACTGCTAGTAATGGGCAGATCTAAATTTTTGAATCAAGCTGTCTGCCTCAGAACCCAGGCTGCTAAATATCGCTCTCCCTCAAATGTAAATTAGTTTAAAGAAATATTTCAGATTCTGATGTCTTTAGACATATCTAAAGTCTGAATCTCAATTTCAAAATTACTTTTTTTCTTTCTTCTTTAAAATGAAGGGCGTGTGAGGGTAGAAAGATCCATAACCTGCACAAATTTAAAAAGCTCATGGGAGACAACTAGGAAAGACAAGAGAGAAAACAAGAGAGAGTGTTAATATAGTGGAAATACAAGGACCTTTGGGAATTCATTCAGGGGCATGATTTAGTATAATAGGCCAGAGAAGGTCTCCTGGCTTCTCTAATGCTTAAATTGATATGTGAATAACAGGCAGGTGTTATCCAGGGGCTTGTCGGGATGATATCAGGCAGATATTAAAGGTGTGATCGTAAGAAATAATAATTTATTAGAGGAACTGAAAACAGTTTAATACAGTTCCTCTGAAGGGGTGGTGAGCATACCAGTGTTTGAGGGTGGAAAATGTGTTGGGAAGAATACATGGAGGGAATTTGAGAAGTGTGGTCTTTATCCTAATAAAAATGAGAAATCATCATTTAACATCAAGGAATCATCAGTTTTGTGTTTTAGTAAGATTGGCCTGCAGAATGGAGGAACGATTGTTATGGAGCAAGCCTAGAAGCAGCAATAGTTATAAGGCTGTTCCAAAGGCCTGAGCAAGAACTGTTGGTGGCCTGTACTAGGAGGGTTACACTGGGTGGAGAGAGAAATAAACAGATGGTGGAAATATTTAGGACGTAGGATTTATCATTGTGGCCAAGCAAATGAAGTTGAGGTTAAGCTGCAGTGTAACAGCTAATACAACACTAATTTCTAACCAGGGTTCCCAGTTACTAAAACAGGGAACACAGTAAAAAGGTTTTGGGGGAGGATGTGAGCTCAATTTTAGAAAAAGAACTACATGGATGGGTTAATAAGTAATAGAAATTACAAGCCAAAGAGAGAATTTTAAGCTGGGAATAAACATTTTGAAGGCATTAGTTGTATAGCAGGTACAAGGAGGGAGAAATTCTAGAGAGGTTACCCATTTCTTTCTAGAGAGTCACAAAGACAAAATGTTTATAGGATCCCAAAATGTGGAATGTTAGCCAATTAAATACTGAATATACTTATGAAATTATAAATATTGTAATGGCCTTTTCATAAATATTTTTTTAAATACAGTAAATTCATTGTTAGAAGATCTGCTTTATTTTTTATATGATTGATGTCAGTTGCCTTTTGAATTGTCCATTCTGCTTTAGGTTATAGAACTTTAAGGCAAGGAAAAAACTTTAGCATTGAGATCCAAAGACAGGAATTCTGAAGAATAAAGGTGACAGTTTCCTTGTACTGAAAAGAATGAGCATGCTATCCTTGTAATGACTTTCCCTGCTTGCAGTAATGAGTGAATGACTTTGAATTATATGAAGGTTAATTAACTGGTCATTCTTGATGAGAATATAACTCTGTTGTGGGTCATTTGTGAGACACAGCAAGCGCAGGGCAGATTTAACTTGCCATTCCTGTTTTAGGCCATCCTTTGTTTTGAACACAATTCTAAATTCACTTTCTGTTAAATTTTGACCGCTGCCATATGTATGAATTAGCAAAGTCCAAACAGCTGGATGAATGTACAGATTAGATGTGTGAGATTTATTCAAAGTCACAAGTGTCTGTAGAGAGAGGAGTTTGAAATGTCTCTAATGGAAAAATGGAAAACCTTCTAAGAGGGTCCCTGCAGTAACCTCCAAAGCAACACTAATTGATGAAAAAGAAGTTTCACAAAAACTCAACCACACAGTGAGAATAGAGAGGCCAAAATCATTTGAAATGCTCTGAAAGGCTTTTGCAAAGGATAAGTATAATAGGCTAGAAATTAAAGATGATGGATTATTTGCTTAAATAGTGTATTATTCAAATGATTCTGCCCAAAGCCACCACACTTAATTGTGCAGGCCATAAAACACACAACTCCTTAGTGTGAATGGTGCTCCTGGATGTGAGACCAGCTGGAGTATTCAACTATTCCTGTATGATTTTGTGAAAGATTCTCCTTCCAGCACAGTTATTTTTTACTTTAGCCAAACATTTCACCTTAATGAACAAGACACAAAAGAAGTATATTCCATTTCTATAAAGCACTACCATAAATGACGTTTTTATAAATACAGAATGAACAGTTTAGTGAATTACAAATTTATGGTTCAGTTCATAAATCCCTAATATATAATTTTGAAAAATCTCAACTATATTAAGGATGTTGCTTTATGTATGTAACATAAAGTATATGCTGTCTTGTAATACTTTGCATGTTTATAGTTTTTAATTATTCTACTCAGCCAATTATATAGCTGAAATTATTCTAAAATTGTTGAAAATGTCAATTCAAGTTAAGGTGAGAAAATGACACTTGACTGGAATCTATTATAACTGACATTGTGGTTCTTTTGATTTATTTTCAGTGCTGAACACAGATATCATTTATTTTAATATTCCTCTTCTCTGGCAATGTAATAAGAGCCTAGTAAGCCAAGACTTATAAATAAAGCATGTGCTCATTTCATTAATATTTTCATGATTAGCTGTTTGGGGATTTATGGATATGTTGTAGGGAACTAAGATTGAACTAGAGTATAGATTCCCTCCAGATAGAGCCAGATGCCATGCATTTTTGTAAATATGAATAAGTTGTGTTGATTGTCAAATTTTTTATTATAACTATAAATATTCAAATTCCCTTGTTTTGTTAGTCCATGGATAACAAAATAAAATGAAATATAAGATTGCTTATTTAAAGGTAGCCCTCATAATTGTTGTATGGTGAAGAAGATATTTTTCTCTGCTGTAAATATCTTTGTGTGTTTGTGTGTGAGTAAAATGAAAGAGAAAAAAACAACTCCCATTTGTTACCCTAATTTTTTATACATTTTGTATTCTCGTGTGTGCATGCGTGCATGCACACACACACACGCACACACACCTACAGCATTTGGCTAAGTCAAAACTGTTACTTTCTATTTTCAAGATTTTATTTAATCTGGTTCAGTTTTATGTTGTGATAGTATGCTTATGGTTAAGGAAGTCAAGGTATATGTAGTTTTAACAGTGGATATACTACATGCCCTATGTCTCTGATAATTTGTGATTTCTCATTTTGACAGTTAACATGTTTTAATGCATAGAAATGTTTTCCTCATACATTATTCAAATTGTATAAAGATATGATTCAATAAATGTCATATAAAAATAAGTAATTGAATATGGGCTGTATTTTAAAACAGTATTCAATATAACATAGATTCTGTTCTCTCAATTTTTATATATTTGTGTCTACCGCATCTTTTATCAGCTGTGAATTTATCAATGGCAGTCTTAAAATCTACTTTTCTCTTCTGTAAGATGGGATGGCAAGTCTCAGAGAAAATACTTCAAATATTTAATGACTAGAAAGACATGGACCAATCAAAAGACATGGTGCTAATTACATCACAGTGGGCAAAGCATCTGAATATCAGTCCCTGTAACATCTACCTTGCATGTGAAGTGAGATAAATGTGAGAACTAAAATAAACTAAATAAGACAATATATTGAAAGAACCAGGAGAGAGTGTTTAACAGAAGTTAGACAAGTTAACAAATATTAGCTGAGTGATTTATTCTCTTATTTGGCTGACCTCTCAACATTAATCGAACAATGTAAGTTAGAGAGCAAGGTATTTAAAAATATTTAGGATTGAATCAAGGCCTGATAAAATGGATGAATAATTTTCAAATCTTGTCTAAACCTGGCTAATGGCAAGGTAAACTAATGCAAATAAAAAGTTTCTATGTACTATGATGAAATTTATAATGTAAATTCCATGATAAATGAGGACATAGGAATCAATAAATTTTCTGCTTAATCGTGACCTCTCCTTGTGCTTATTTGAAATTCCCCAATTGCTAAAATAAAGGTTGATAAGTTAATGCCTGTGCATAAAACACATTCTAATCTCCCTGGAAAATCGTAGTGGAAGACATAGTGACTAGGACTGCAATTTCAGTTTTAAGTTTATTCTTAAACACTAGTGGTTAAATTTCAAAAGCATTGTTAAAAAATAAAGGAAAATGACAGTTTGTCTCAAAAGCAACTACAGGTCTTTTTTGACTTACTGTGGGGTTTTGTCCCGATAAATACATCATAAGTTGAAAATATGTCACAAAATGCATTTAATACAGCTAACCTACTGAACATCATAGCTTGGCCTAGCCTACATTAGCCTACAGTTGGGCAAAATCATCTAACACAAAGCCAATTTATAATAAAGTGTTGAATATATCATGTAACTTATTGAATGCTGTACTGACAGTGAAAAACAGAATGGCTGTTAAATGTATCCTTCTTTACCCTTGTGATTGCATGGCTGGGGTCTGGGGCTCACTGTGATTCTCTAGCACCATGAGAGAGAATCACACTGCGCATCATAAGCCCAGGAAAAGATCAAATTCAAAGTATTGGGTTTCTATTGAATGCATATGGCTTTCAAACTGTCATAAAGTTGAAAAATCTTAAGTGGAACCATTGTAAGTCAGGGACTACCTGTACTTAGGAGAGCTTACCACAGCATAGTCAAGTTACGTATTAATCACAAAACAACTTGTTGGGTTTTTGAAAGTGTTATTGCCCAGAATGCCATGACAACTTCTATTTTAAGATTTTTATTACCAGCTGTGAATATCCATCCTACACAGCAGTTTACAATCTATAATAGCTGCTTATATCATTAGTTTCTCAACTTGCAGAATTTTCTTCTTTTTGTTATACATTTATCATTGGTTTACAAAAGTGAGTTCTAAAGGAGATTTTATGAAATTTCCTGTTAAATCAACAAAATGGTTAAGAATAACATTTTGAACCTAGACCTTTTTTTTTTTTTAATATTATAACTACCTGCTTCTAAGAGACTGGTGTTTATAGAGATAGTGAACTTGTACGTAGTAAAGTAAAAGATGTGAAGTACCTATTTAGCATTTTCATGTCTAGCATTGTTTGAGGAATGCTATTTTATATGTATAAATGATGAGAAATGGGACATGAGAGAGATGGGCTGGCTGTTAATTACATTCATTTATTTTGCCTCTTAGCTTCAGACTTCCGTTCCCCAGTTGTGCAATGTGGCTATATGATGAGTTCCTGACAACGAAATGTTGATGGGAGTGCTGCTGACCTCTTTCAAGGTCTGGCCCGTAAAAGCCTTCTGTATGCTCTTTATAATCTCTTTCACACAATCTGCAGTGTATTTCACTAGTTAGCCACATTTTCAAGATGGTGGAGCCACCGACAGCCTGGCCCCCAGAATGATGGTAGAGCAGAATCTTTCTGTACCAAAACAAAAATACCCATTCCTTTTCCACGAGGTCATTGGAGCAATTTACATTCCCACTAGTAAAGCATGGGAATTCTCTTTCTTAAGTCTCAGCTGGAAGCATGATATCTTAATCGGAATTTCTTCTTTTGGAAGCCCAGACCTGAGTTTTTGTCTCCCCAGGAATATGAGATTGCTGGAAGCTCTACCTAGGTTTTCATCCTGTAACCTTCACTCTGCTAATCTCAGTTTCTCATCCCATGAAATTTTGGAATGAACAAGTCTCAAGTGAAAATGTACCTTGGAATATTGCCTCACTTCTCTGGAATTCCTGTTTTTCCTAGGATTTGGCCTTATACTTTCTGGCTGCTTTGATACCTAAATTCCAACTATTTCTTCCCAGTGCCGTAAGATTGCTAAAAGCTCTGCTTAATATTCAGTTTCATAGGTGCTACTTTCTTTTAGCATTCTTCTCTTAATGCATGCAGATTAAGAATAAGCAAATGTCTCAAGACAAATAGAAAAGTAAATGTCAGGGGGTGACTAGTTGTCTCAGTCGGTTAAGTATCCGACTCTTGATTTCAGCTCAGGTCATGATCTCAGGGTCATGAGATCAAGCCTCACATTGGGCTCTGCTTTGGATGTGGAGCCTGCTTAAGATTCTCTCCTTCCCTTTGCCCCTCCCACATGCTTGAATGCGCGGGCACTCTCTCTCTCCCCAACCAAAAAAAAAAAAAAAAAAAAAAAAAAAAAAAAAAAAACGGCTTANCTTCGGCTCAGGTCATGATATCAGGGTCCTGGGATCGAGGCCCGCATCAGGTTCTCTGCTCAGTGGGGAGCCTGCTTCCTCCTCTCTCTCTGCCTGCCTGTCTGCCTACTTGTAATCTCTCTCTGTCAAAATAAATAAATAAAATCTTTAAAAAAAAGAAAAAAAGAAAAGAAAATGCCAGGTTCACTTAGTGACTTTGCCCTTTCTCTGAGAACTTGACCCCTCAAATCCTGATGCCTTGATTGCTTTGTAATGCCATAAAAAGTCTATGTTTTTGGTTGTTTGTTTTCTCTTTTGCTTTATTTCTATTTTGTTTGATGACTTTGGCTACTTTGATAGGAGGTTGGGACTAAAACAAGCTGCTCTGTATATCTGGAAACAGGCCTTTTGATTCCCTTTCAAATGTGTGTGACCATCTCTTTGTAGAGTGATGATGAGAACTTACCTTAGTGCTATTATGAAATCCATTTTTTTACCTAAGGCCATAAAATTGTACACTCCAAACACTAGGCCACTCCAGTTACTATATGGTCATGCTTCTCTGCATGTGCTCTGTGTTGCTCCTCATCTTCCTTGTAGTATCCTTCTCCCAATTTCAACATTTTTAAAATAACAAACCATGTGTGGTTTTCAATAATGACAATCTGGAAATATAATGCACAGATTGGCAGTTGTTCAAGAGGTTAAGAAAAAATTCTGCCACTCAAACTCCCTACAATTTTAAATGAGACTGGCAACTCTATAGGAAGTGATCTTCCCTCCATTTAGAGAAACCTATACTATTGTTTAGTCCCATAATATCATAGTTACTACATGTTTTTATTTTAACAAAGTAGAATTATACTCTAAAGGCATATTTTCCAGCAAACTCCTCTAGGTTTACTTATAAAGATATTTTTATAATTTTTAAAAAACATTTTTATGGTTATGCAATGCTATGCATGTAAACTTTTCTGGACCAATTGAAGGTATCAGGGGCATAACATAATTATTTATATCTCCCTTTCTGTGGTTTGGTAAAGTATTAACTACAAGTAATAGATGATTATAAGAAAACTCATGTGTGAAATGAAGTAAAAGAATGTATAATTTATGAATTGGTGAAGAGATCTTGATGAATCCTAGAGGAAAGATAGTTATCATTTTCACCTAGGTCACACACCTTCTCTTCTTTTAAGCTTTCCTTGACCCACAACTTTCTTGTGTCTAAATGTTACCATATTTATGAACATTTACTACACAAAAGGATCAAATTAGGTAGTTAAAATAAATTACTATTTGAAAACTTTGATTTATTAAGTTTCTCCAGATGTATAGATTTCATATTTTGTATTTTTCTTATTTGAAATGCTATATGTAGATTGCTTTATGATTCTATATGTAGAGTGTTTTAAAGCATATTATATATATATAGATAGATCTTTTTATCTATTGCTTTGAAATAAACTACCCCAAAGCTTAGTGACTTAAAACAACAATTTAAAATTATCTCTCGTAATTCAGTAGGTTGACTGGGCTCAGCTGAGAAATTCCTACTTGTAGTCTCCTGTGGTCATAATATTGAAAGTTCAGCTGGGCTGAATGTCCAAGATGGCTCATGTACATGGCCCCTCGTTGATACTGACTATTACCTGGTGACTATTGACTTTTCATGACTCAGGCTTCTCATGGCATGCTGGCTGGGTTCCCAGAGGGAATAATCTGAGGTGAGTATTCCAAGAGAGGAGCAGTAGAAGCAACCAGTTTATTAAGGCCTGGGCCTGGGAACTGGTGCAGCATCAGTGCTTCCATATTCTATTGGTCAGTGCAGCTCAACAGATAGAGCCTACCTGATTCAAGGGGAAGATATATAGATACCACCTATGTAAGGAATGTCAAAGAGTGTGTGGCCATATATATGTGTATATATATACACATATGCAT
The DNA here is from genome assembly GCA_002007465.1 of Ailurus styani. NCBI lineage: Eukaryota > Metazoa > Chordata > Mammalia > Carnivora > Ailuridae > Ailurus > Ailurus styani. Next base: position 174,072 of record LNAC01001094.1, read on the forward strand.
GTGTTTGTGCATTTATAATTACACAATAAATGAACCCATGGTCATTTTAAAATTTCAAATATACAAAGTAAAAGTGAAAACTTTCTCTTTTCCCCACCCCAAATCAAACTCTTTTCAAATATTATTATTATTAGTTAGTCTTTAGCCATGTGGATAATTGTTGGCTAACTGAATTTAAATTAGTATATGTGTATATATATACATACATATATAATTTTAAATTTCTACTTAGCATTCTATAGTGTTGACATATTTATTTAATTTTATGGATGATAATTTAAATTGTTTATAGTCTTTGATTATCGCATGTAATATTCTTTTTCATTCCTCTTTGTACATGTGCAAAAGTTTCACTGAGATATGTACCCAAAGTGGAATTGCTAAATTGGAGAATATTAATAGTTAAAAAACAAAAAAGACAGTTAGCCTGTTCTTCAAACAAGCAAAGCCATTTTACTCTTTCTTAGGCAGGATATGGGACTCCCTCTTTTTCCTCATCATTGTCAATTATGGATATTATCTGTGTTTTCAACTTTTTAAAATCTAATGAATGAAACTGTAACTTTGTGTGTTTCAATTTTTAATCCATTGATTATCAGTACGATTATGTATCAAGTATGTATCTAGTCAATTTTGTATTCTGCGAATTGCCTGTTTTTATAATTTTTGTTGCTTGCCCCATGCCTTATAACTCACTGGCATAAATGTGTTCTCATGGTTCTCCATACCTGCAGGGAGGTCAGAGACAGCTTCAGGTTGATAAAGATTTGTGATCCACAGTATCGGCACCAGGAAGCCAAGCTGTGCAGGTGGAAGGTCAGACTGCACATGCTGCCTGGGATGCTAGGCAATAGATGTGAGGCAACAGAAACCACAATCACCCGCAAGTACCCATGGATTCAAGTATATATTTGTGCTTATCTTTCAGTAATGAAATGAAAATGTAAACAAACAAATCTAAGTCATCATTTTACCAGTATCTGAACTCGGACTCAATTTTGTGATCTGACCAATTTGTTTGATGCAGTCTATGAAATAGGTAAGAATGACATCATACTTAAATGGATGGTAAGTGGAGAAAAATAACAAGATAAGCATGAAATCTGAAAATAAGGGATTTTACCTTTTTGTTCATATTCATTGCTGGGGGAAAGGACCTATAATATTCTGATCTGAGCAGCAAGCTCTTCGTGAAGGCATTTAGAGAAAGAGTATGTTGTGGGAGGCTGATTAAGTGCTGCTGAGCCACTCTCTGAAGTGCGGTAAATTATATAAGAGAAATGTTATAGTGGGGAAGTGTTAGATTTGCTCCATGCAGTGAAGTGGAATGTTCAAGCACTGGCCTGGTGGCCTAGAGCAAAGGAAACCGTGCCATGGGTTATCTCAGGTGTGATACCTTCATGGACATGTCTAGAAATCTGGAAAGTAGACCTGGACTTCCCAGGGAAACCACTGCAACCTCCACACTCTGCTATGCATCTGCAGCAGGTTGCTTGTGGTAGAGGAGTAGCTTGGAGTCAGAATCCTCCTTCTTCGACATGTATGTCTGGCCCATTTTCAGAGAAATTATAGGGCTCTTAGGGAAATTTGAATTTTGGGTAAACAATGAAAAATTCTAGTATAAGTGTGTCTCCTGCAATATTTGAATATATTTATACTAAAATGTGTTATTATTTATTTAAATTTCAAATTATTTGCTAAATTTGACAACCCTACCCCTGATTTTTAATTCATGTAGTTTCCTCTTTCAGTCTTCACCTTTAGCTGATTTAGAACTGATGCTGAACAGAGAATTATTTACCAATGTCACAATTCTGGAGTCCTCATAGAAGTCTGTGGAACTTAATAAGTCCATTTAGGTCTTCGATTGTAGTCACTGATACTGTTCAATATAGAACATGGAGTTTAAAGGAGAGTCTTGAGTCTTCCTCTGGGTTCATGAGTGTGTTGCAAGGATTGGGTCTATTTCCCATCAGATTAAGAAAGGGATGTCGGGTTAAAAACAGTCTGCATCAGCAGCTCCCTACAGTTTTCTGCCCTTGGTGTGGACAACCATAATTGCACCAGCTGAGTCGAAAAAGAGAAAACATGCGTCCGTCTTATTTCCTCTACCAAGCTATTTTACCCATGTGAGCACTGATGGGAAGGGGGTCCATATCTTAGTCTTAGGTGGTTTTCAAATAAAAATTGCCAGAGAACATGAACTTCTCTACTGAAGATTTAGTTTTATGGGACAAATATGCAGATCAGACATTCTCAAATTGCCTGAGCCCCAAAATGGGATTAAAAGACCGGCTATGTTAAAAACGTGAGAATATAAGGAAATTGGAATGTACGGAGTTCACATCTTCTGAAAGGAGGCACAGTCTGAATTAGGAAAAAATAAAAGCCCCTCATTTTGCCTCTGTGTCAAATGTACACCGGAGGTGTAGATCAAAAAGAGGTAGAGGTTTCGATAGGTACACACTGTTCATTTAATAACACAAATGTGTTTTGTTACGAAAGCAAGGGGGATGTGTGTGACTCAGCAAATTATCCTGAATTAAACACGCTGTTATGCCATCATACTGGCAGTAATAGAGAGCAGGTTGCAAAATACAGGTTTTATTATTATTTAGGTATGCCAAGGCCAACAGATTAGGAGACAACTGCCATTGAAAAGTTACTTACACTCACACCATGTTATAGAGGACCGTATGGGAAAGCATCGGTGTTATAGTTGATTAGGAGGCAGAGAGGAGAGGGGAAATGGTGGGTTAGAGCATTTATTGTGATTTCCTAGGGATGGAATGGGTGAGGTAGAGTAGGAAGGCTAAGCAGGCTTAATATTGGTGAGTTTAAATAAATTTATGAGGTTCTGAGGTATAGGGTTCTTGGTCCTGGGGTATTTAGGGTTGGAGGATGGTGGCCTAGAGTACGAAGCAGTTGGAAATGTGGGCTCTGGATTGATTACCTTGCATTTGAGAGGACTGTCTTCTAACTCTAAGAATTAGTTAACCCTGAGAGGGAAGTCCCTCCAGGATTAGTGAGGCCCCAGGTGTCATAGCATCATAATACAGAAAATTTACAAACATGGTCAATACAGCTATCCAGGCATTAGTGGAATTTAAAATTCCATTTTTTTTCTATCCCAATAGTGAATTTTGGCTAGCAGTAACTTCCTTTTTTATAGAACACCTAGAGCTGAGAAGATAGCTCTGAGTTTTCACAATGAGCCTGGAAAACTGGTAAGGACCCCAAAATTCTTAGTGGGAAGTATCAAGGGAGATGCCTTACAGATCAAAGGCAACACTGTGGCTGGGTGTCACATAGAATATGAGTACAACTGGCAGGTGGATTTTAATTGTCTCATGACTAACGGTTCTGAAGAGGGTGTCTGTACAGTGGTGGATGCCTTTTCAGGGCCAGAATTATCATGTCTATCTGAGCTTCTATAGATGCATGAAATCATACAAATTTTGGTATATGAACAACCTTTAACTTTCACCTATCGAGAAAGCCAGTTCACTACCCATGATAGACAGAATTGAGCCTACTCGTAGAATATGACTTTGACTTTTCACCCACCATGCTGTCTTTTAGGAAAGATAATTGAGACATGGAACGTAATTCTGAAGGAGAAATAAATAAAGACAACAACTTCAATCAACACCATTAGCCAATTTTCCTGTCAAAATTTTAATGATTAATAGAACTTAAGAAAAAAAAAAGAGGAGGAATCCCATATTAACTTTTCCTTAATGGAACTCACCAGAATATCAAGTAGAAATGTTACTGTGTACAGAACAAATACCACTCCTCTTTTTATTATGACACTACTACACCAATCCATAAATCAGAAATCCAAAAATCAGGACTATAGTGCTTTATCTAGGAATGGTGGACCCTGTGAAAATGGAAAAAACTTACCTAAGCTACAAAAATACCAGCCCTCTTAGGGTGGTTGGGTAATTATACCAAATGGCAGCAATGGGGTAGGATACAATGACTGACTTTTACTGTAGAGGGAAGGATAAGAAAATGATATTGTGACATGTGCCCATTAAGTAATTTCAGGGTAGTAGTCTTCTTGCCTTGTCCCTTTCTCCAGTCTCTGGGTAAAGGTAAAGGCCTGGAAATCCCCAGAGATTCCAGTCCTGGGAAATGAGGGTTTAAATTTACATAGCCATTGTGTATAATTCCAGGTTGAAACAGGGCCAGCCAGGTAGGTGCATTGAATGAATGCAAAAAGAGGAAGACAGTTGAATATGGCATTCTTAGGTTAAACTAGCTGCAATGGTGACACATTCTGTATCAGAGAATAGAGCAATTCCCTCTCTCAGATATTGTCCCACTAAGCCAGATATTCTCAACTCTAGGTTGAACACATTGTGCCAGGTTTCCTGTTGCAAATTTTATTGGTCATAAGCCATCATCAAGCTATAGTCAGTCTGAGATTGGCTATATTTTCCCCATAGGGTAGGGAACCATGAGAAAACATCCTTGTCAGTGAATCATACAGAGTAAATGTAGACAAATCTTGAGGATATGTCTGGTGAGGACAGGCCAGATAATCACAGCTTCATAATTGAAAACTGTGAGATAAAACACATCATGTCACTCTAAGAGCCTTACAAACTGAAAGAGTCCTGTAATATAAAATGCAGCCAGCTGATTGTCAATGGGGGCTAGACTTCCATGTTTACAATCAAGGGTAGAACCTTTGAAGAGAATGAACAAGAGGCCCATTTCACCAAAACTTCCAATAACTTTATGATACAGGAAAAAGATTGAATGTGGAAATACATAATTATATTTTCTTATATAGTAAGAGGATGTGTCCTAGGATGTTAATATGACCTCATTCCCATCCATTTATAAGAAACTCCATAACACGTTAGTCCCTAACTTGTGCATTCGTCACTACCTGCAAGCTATGACTGAGGACTTTCAAAAGTACTTCCTTGAGGAAGTGGGAAGGACCCATCTGTCTTTT
>LNAC01001094.1:179070-211017 GCA_002007465.1 Ailurus styani
TTTATTTATTTATTTCACAGAGGGAGAGAGATCACAAGGAGGCAGAGAGGCAGGCAGAGAGAGAGAGGGGGAAGCAGGCTCCCCGCTGAGCAGGGAGCCCGATGCGGGCCTCGATCCCAGGACCCTGAGATCATGACCTGAGCCGAAAGCAGAGGCTTTAACCCACTGAGCCACCCAGGTGCCTGATCCATCTGTCTTTGATTAGATCCCCCAGACACAGAGCCTGAGGTGGGGATTCTTATTTAAGTGATTTCCCTGGAAGAGTGTTCTCAGTAGAAGGGAGGTAGGAAAGGGGAAAAAATGCTAAGTAGAGGATGTGAAACTAGATTTATCCTAATGTCAAAGGGGACTCTGGAACTGAATGATACCACAGAGTTGATCCAGCTCGAAGTTGATGAGGTGAGTGGTTGAGGGTGAGGGGCAGCCTCTATTTCATATCAGTTGAATTTCTGGGAAGAGGGGATGGGGGAATTCACATCCAAGATACCTCCTTTTGGCCCAAGTCAGTTTTCTAGAGAAAGGAGCAGCATAAACAATATACACAGCTAGTTAGGATAGTAATCACTACCCTGGTAAAGAGGATCTGCATGGGCTTCACCAGCATTTATATACCGTCTAAATAGTCTCCTTGATTTTGTGTAAGTTTTTTCCTGTAGGTTTGCTAATTCTGTTTTAAAGCAATGTTCATTACCACCAATACTGGTCCCAATCTAGCCTTGTTTTCTGGCCCAGCTCTACCCAGTTCACCCAAATATCTTAATTTTCCTGCCAATAATCTAGGGAGATTTTATTCATAGGTTGTATTCATATGCCTTTGAGTAAATGGAAAATTCTACCTACCAATTTTATTAGGGACCATCTGCAGAAATCTAAGTACTTTTCATAGTTCTTATTTCTTTATTCTCTGATTTTTTTTTCCTTCTCAGTGAAGTTAAGATCTGGTTTTTTTTGTTTTTGTTTTTTTTTTTGTTTTTGTTTTTTATTTATTTGACACAGAGAGAGAGAGATCACAAGTAGGCAGAGAGGCAGGCAGAGAGAGAGGAGAGAGGAGGAAGCAGGCTCCCTGCCGAGCAGAGAGCCCGATGCGGGCCTCGATCCCAGGACCCTGGGATCATGACCTGAGCAGAAGGCAGAGGCTTTAACCCACTGAGCCACCCAGGCGCCCAAGATCTGTTTTTACCTGTGTCTTTAATCATTCTTGTACTTCTTTTCCATACAAGAAGAGAATCTTGCTTATTACTAGCTCGACTCAAAATCATGATGTGGATACGCTTGCTAATAGACTAAGATGAATTTTTCATCATGAGACTCACAATAACTGATAGTGTTTCCTTCCTTACTAACATATTTTAGATATGAAGATAAGAAAAATAAGTCATAGGGCACAGTGGGGGAAAAAGATCCTCAAAGAGAATGGTAAACAGAAATATCTGAACTAGGTTTTTTTTTTTAAAGATTTTATTTATTTATTTGACAGAGAGATAGAGAGCATAAGCAGGCAGAGCAGCAGGCAGAGGGAGAAGCAGGCTCTCCACCAAGCGGGAAGCCTTATGTGGGACTCGATCCCAAGACCCTGGGATCATGACCCACGCTGAAGGCGGCTGCTTAACCAACTGAGCCACCCAAGCGCCTGAGGTTCAAGCATTTATATAAAGAGTCTTGAAAAAATAATCTATTTCAGAAAACCCCAAAATAAGTAATAAAATGTCTAAAACTTTGTATATCTATACTAAAAACTATCAATCAACCTTTTGGAAGATGCCATAAAATAAGAAAATGAATGTCTCAAAGAAAATAATAGCTAACTTCTTAAAATTTAAGAAATGTGCCCATATTTAAATATAGCAGTCTAATAATGCATATGTCTACAGTTAGTGCCCACAGACTTTTAATATTGTATGATCCAAAAAGAACTTCCTTGTAATAATCCTACCACAAAAGTCAGGAAAATAGAATGGGTTACTAAAATACTCTCCTATGTGAAGTTTTTTTTATTTCTAAAAGAGTTTATATGGACTTCTTCATATAAAAAATGGAATAAGCCCACAACATATTTTCTGCCTATTTGGGACACTTCTCATGGAGATTGAATGGATAATGATTTTCAAATATCACTGTGAATTATAAGTAGATTTCTACCTTCATGATATTCAGATCTCTGTGGGTAACTAAGGGTAATGCATCCTGATATAATACTCTTCGACTAATATACCTTCCTCAGTAGTGTGACTCTACAGAGGATTTTAACTTCAGGTGAAACCACAGGTTCTACAGTGGTTTGTTCATATTTTGGTCTTTCCATACATAAAACAAATGCTTTACCTTAATCTCTCTTCAAAAAAACCTTTAGAGCTTGGGACCATCAATCTTGGGCAGGTCAGTTCATCCAGTGTCAAGTAAAATTAAATCCACATGGGGCACTGGGATTTTCAGGATAGCATGATTGTGACTTGTTCTAGCATAGCAATTCTCAACCTTGGCTGCATTTTGGAAACTCCTGCCAAGATTTTAAAATGAACTACTTCTTGGGTCCCCTCCCCACAGATCCTGATGTAATTGGCTTGGGTGTGGCCAAGACATTAGAATTCTAAAAATAACCCTGCAGGCATTTCTCATCTGTGGCTAAGAATGTAGCCTCTGGAGATGTTTACAGGCATCTGCCTGAGATCCTGTTAAGGACTCTGCTTTCCAGCAGGTCCTTTCCAGTATCCTCTGATTAATATTATTTTTACATGATGTTTATTATCCCTGCAAACATAGCTAACATTTATTGAACGTTTACTGTATGCCACTCTTCTAAATTTTTATTTTACAGATGAAGAAACAGGCAGAGTGAGATAGTGGATATTGACAATAGCTTCATTAAATATTAAGTGTGTACAAAATTAAATTTATAACCTCTGGTCAGTTATGGAGTCACAAGCACAAACCCGTGTACCTATCAATCACTCACATAAGACAGGAGCATGCCTATATTACTATATATATATGCATATATATATATACACACATACATATTACTACTATATTCTGTATTAGTTTACATACATTTCTATAATTGTATTTCTTTATATTTTGAAAATGCCTTGTGCTCCAATCTTATTAACTTTCCCTTGCCTTCCGTAAGTAAACTATGTCCTAAATATTGTTTCTTATTTTCTTGTTTTTCTTTAAGCACATGCGTTATTTATCTCTAAACAATACATCACTTGTATATTTTTAAAATTTGTATAAGTTAAAGCATTACATATGTACTGTTCTAGAATTTCATTTATCTAACAGTTTCTAAATTTCATTTTCATATTACTACCTATACCTGTATTTAATTTCTTCACTTTATATTAATGTAGCACATTTTATCTTACTGCTTTTGATATATATTTAGTGGTTCTTACTTTGTTGTTTATTTGCTATTACAAATATCGTTACCATAAATATTACTACCATACCATATGTTTCCTTGCTCTAGGGTGTGTATCTAAAAGTGGCATTCCTGGGTTGTAAGGTATGCACATCTTCACCTTTAACAGATAAGTGCCAAATTGATTTCCAAGTCGTTGCACCAATTTACCTTTTCCTAACATTTTTTAACAGTTCTAGCTGCTCTCCATCTTTGTCATTATTTCATCTTGTGAAATTTTGAAATCTTGCTTAGCTGGTAAGTGTAAAATCTTATATCATTATGTTTTTTTTTTTTATTTTTAAAATATCATTATGGTTTTTATCTTCTTTAAAAGCTCATTATGTAATGCATCTTTCATGTATTTAATGGTCATTTGTCTTATTTTCTTATATAAGAAGCATCATCTTTTCCTATTTTTCTATAGGATTTTGTCTGTCTCATTCATTTGCACGTTTTTAAGAATTACATTTTCTGTATAAAAATTTTTATGTTTTGGGCGCCTGGGTGGCTCAGAGGGTTAAAGCCTCTGCCTTCGGCTCAGGTCATGATCTCAGGGTCCTGGGATGGAGGCCCACATCGGGCTCTCTGCTCAGCAGGGAGCCTGCTTCCGCCTCTCTCTGCTTGCCTCTCTGCCTACTTGTAATCTCTCTCTGTGTCATATAAATAAATAAAATCTTTAAAAAAAATTATGTTTTATATTATACAAATGTTTTCATGAAACTCGGCTAATATTTAATGAGTGTAGGCTCTAATTTTTAATGTAATGGCACTTGAAAGTTTGTTTTGTATGTTTTTACATTTATTTAAAATTTTCTCCCTAAATATCAAATATAATTTAAAAAACTCAATATATTTCATAAACTGAATCTTATAAGGATTTCTTTATGATTCACATCTAAAATTTATTATTTCCTAGTGTAACTTATCTTTGATCCAGGATTTATTTAGATTTGCACTCTTAAATTTCTAGGTGAATGGGAAGTTCTAGTTATCTTTAAAATGTTTTAAATTAATTTAGAGGATGCCGATTTTTGCTAATCATTTTGAATTCATAGAAATTTATATAATTTTTCATTAACATTTGATGCATGCTTAAAAATAATTCTTGAAGAATATGTTCTTTATGCTTGTACTAAGCTTATTAATTTTTTAATTTTTCTAATACTTTTTGGTTTGGGCTGACGGATCTATGCAAGATAGCTCTGTTAAAATCATACTGCTGAATTATAAAAAAAAATCATACTGCTGTGGTGAATTTGTGGATTTCTCTTTGTCATTCTATCAGTTGGTTTTCACTTTACAAAACCATTATTTTATGCATAGACATTTAGAATTGGTTTTTCTTATTGGAAAAATCAAATTATTTATCAATATGTGACTCCATTTATTTAGTTTTTAAATTTTTATTTATTTATTTATTTATTTATTTATTGCATATAATGTATTATTTGCCCCAAGGGTACAGGTCTGTGAATCATCAGGCTTACACATTTCACAGCACTCACCATAGCACAAACCTTCCCCAATGTCCATAGCCCAAGGTCTTTTTTTATTTGCTGAAAGTCTAGTTTCCTACACTTATGTAGCAGTACTAACTTTCTTTTGGATAAAATTTTACTGCTATGTTCTTGTTTGATTTTTAAAAAATTGCAACCCGATAAGTTATTTTTCATTGTGGGCTTACCATGTTTTTTTTTGTTTCTTTGTTTTGTTTTTTTGTATATTCCTATTTTTCATAATAACTATACATTTGGATTTATTCCATCATCTTCCTTTGGACTTTATGCAAGGTCTCCTTCTAAGTATCCTAGTAGATTGTTCTAGTTTTTGTCTTTTGTTCTCCTGTCCTTAACAGGCATATAAATGCAAGGGTCAGAGCTTACTTAGCCAGGCTAGCTGAAATTGCTGAGAAATACAAAAAAGTAGGCAAACATGTTGGTGAGTAAAGTATTTTATCTTACCCCAGACTGACTTACCAAACTCNCTGAAAAATTTTAATTAAAAAAAAAAAAAAAAAAAAAGTGGGTGGGGCTCCTGGGTGGCTTAGTAGGTTGGTTAAGCCTCTGCCTTCAGCTCTGGTCATGATCCCAGCCTCCTGGGATTGATCCCCATGTCAGGATCCCTACCCAGTGGGGAGTCTGGTTGTCCCTGTCCCTCTGCCCCTCCCCCTACTTGTGCTCTGTCTCTGTCTCTCTCTCAAATAAATAAATAAAATCTTAAAAAATATATGGGTTAGAATGTATAATTGGTTCAGGAGACTGAGAAACTGCATGTTTTTATGAAAAAAAGCTTTTGAATTCTTGGTTATATATTCATAATTTGACTAAAAACAATTATTTGTGCTGAAGTTTTCTTCCTAGTTTCGTAAAGTGGAAATGCTGCTGGGCCCCCTTCCTTGTATTCAGTTCTGCCATCCTCAGGCACTCGGCTGCTGCTGCGGCTGCTGCTTGGCCCAGTTTTCGGGCTGTTCTGCTACATGCTGCCATCTCTGCGCTTTTCTCCTTTGTTCTGTGCCAATAATAACAGCTGCTGCTGTTTGTTGCCTGCTTTCCCAGATGTTTTTTATATTTAGGATGGCAACAGGAGTAAGAATAAGCTGTGGTGATTTTAGAGGGGTGATAAATGAACAACAGAAAGCTAGACCTGGAGTATTTCACTAATGCTCTCACCACTTCCCAGGGGCCCCTAGGGGTGATTTCTAGTTTCCCATCCTCCAGGGAATCTTACTTCATGACTTGGCCTCTTTTCATTTTCTTACTACACAACTGTGTCAAATTTTATTGATGAACTACAATTCAAGAACTCTACTATAGGAGAAAAATAATATTACTCTTTCCTGTTTTCTCTTTTTAAACACCGTGGTGCACTTTATTAAAAAACACAATAACTAAATGTACAGCTTATACTTTTATACATGTGCACCCATATAATTACCAGCCAGAAAAATATTTTAAAAGCTTCGTTTTTGCCTCCCAAGATTCCCTCCCTTTTGCAGAAGAGTCCCTTCCCAGGCAATGTCTGTACTAACTCACCACCAGAGGTATTCTGTGTTCTTTCATTACTACCAGTTAGTTTTGTCTGTTCTTGAAGGTGATATAAATGAAACATATGGTATTGTGTGTGTGTGTGTGTGTGTGTGTGTGTGTGAAATTTTTTACCTATGTAAAACCATAGCCCTTCTACTTCGATATGTGATGATGGGAAAATGGAGAGATAAGAACAAACAAAACTACAACCAGGTTTATTTAAATATGTCCATCAGGATATATAGGTATATTTTTACGAAAAGTCCCTGTACACATGAGAGGGACTATGGACATATCAAAAGTTATCATGACAATAGCACAACAAATGCATATAGTTTATGAAATTAAATATAAATCAGATTTATGACTGTCAAATCAAACCCTACTTCAGATCACTTACAAAGTTGAAACTGAAAAAGAAAATGCCATGAATATTATCACATAACTTGACAGCAAGTTTAAAAGCAGAGGTAAAAATGAAATAGAAATATGAATTTCTGAAAATGGGGAAATTTGTACCAAATCAAATTCATATTTAATCCTAAAATTTCCTAGGAAGGGTAGAAGTTCGTACTCTTCGAATCTCTCTTTATGAAAAATCTAAACTGTTAACTTGCCTGCAGAAATCTTATATATACTTAAAGAGCAAATATAGAAAGACTTTATTACCTTTCTGGGAGAGGTTTAACTACATGCATTGGTAAATGATTGTGTTTAACTTATTAAATATAGTGAAGGAAATTTTTTCTATTATTAGAACATTAAATTCTTAAAATACACAGGAAAAGTGTAAAATGCATCATTTTGGTGTTCTAGCATCTGGACTATATTTTTGGTAAGTGAATTTAAAGGGTTATATCAAAAGGGTTAAGTAATACAGAATATGGACTTGTATTTTTTTGTGCCAAACAATCCTTCCGCTACCTTAGAAGGATGTTCTTTTCCATATCTCCCTGTTATTTTTTTTTAAAGATTTTATTTATTTATTTGACAGAGAGAGAGAGAGATCAGATCATGAGTAGGCAGAGAGGCAGGCAGAGAGAGAGGAGGAAGCAGGCTCCCCGGCGAGCAGGGAGCCTGATGCGGGCCTCGATCCCAGGACCCTGAGATCATGATCTGAGCCGAAAGCAGAGGCTTTAACCCACTGAGCCACCCAGGCGCCCTCTCCCTGTTATTTTTAATCTTTCACCTACCACACAAAATGTTTTTTCCCATCCTTTTCTATGCTTTAAGTAATATTCCCAGGATTAAGAATAGCTCTCCCATCACCATTTAACCCTTCATTAGGATTTAATATAAGCAAACTTATGAATTACTTTATATTACTCAATGGTTATTACATAATGGCTCTGAATTTTGAAGGTTGTTTTTCTGGAGATAAACATTGAAAACAAAATTTATGTTTAATACTTAAATTTAGAAAGGAAGTTAAAAGCAAAAATTGCCTTTTCTTACTTTTATTTAGTAGTTTTCAGTGTGTTCTTGTACATTACTGAACTTCTTTAAGAAAATTATTTTGAACTCTTTGTCTAAAGTTCATAGATCCCCATTTCTTTAGGTTCAGTTATTGGAGCTGTTTGTGCTTTCTTTTGTTGTGTCATGTTTGTCTGCTTTTTCATGGTCTTTGATTTTTTATGTTGGCCCCTGCATATTTAAGAAAATGCTCTCCTCTTCCAGACCTTAAAGGTTTACTTTGGCAGAGACAGTTCTTCACCAGTCAGCTCACTCTGGGTTTCTGGACTTTTGCTGGTGACATCACTGGGGAAGTGGGGCTTTATACCTGTGTCTGTTTTGAGGTAAGGACACTGACTGTGCTCTGAGGTTGAGGGAGAATAATACCACTGGCTGAAAACAGTTGGGTAAGATTGCTGGTTTGGTTTTCTGCTCAAGCAAGTCTGTATGATAGGCTTGGTGGTTTCCTGAGTTCCTTGGTCAGCTACTGGTCAGACCTTGGCATTATATTCATTAGTAGGTGGGGTTATAAATTAGCTTCCTTGCCCTAGAAGGACAAAACAGGTTCCAGGGAATCTTTGTGGTTTGGAGGCCTAAATCAGATAACCATGCAATGAATTCCCTGGACAGACAGGCTACCAGTTTTGCTTTGATGGAGGGGAAAGCCACAGAATGTATTCTCTATTCAAGTTATCCTGTGAGCAGGTCTGCTGGATGGGCTATGCAATTTCCCATGTGTCCTGAAGGCTGTATTGAGCAATGGGCAGGGCTATGAATTAGCTTCTCTGCAAGAGCAGAGTAGGAGAACTGGCTCTAAGCTAATAAATCTCTTTATGATCTTAAGTCAAACTAACCCATGCCCCAAGTTTCCTGGCTGAATAGGATCCCTGGCTTAGCACTGCAGATGATTAGTTCTGTCTGCCAGACTCTCCACTCAAGTGTACCTGGGCTACAAAATTTTCTGTGTGCTCTGGCCATGTTTTCTGGTTGGGCAGGGCTCAAGGGCTGTACTCAGCAATAAATGAGGCTATGAATTAGCTCATTACTGGGCTAGAATAGTAAGGCCAGCTCCTGGAAGACTCCCTGGTGTTCCTGGTCAGGATTTCTGATCAGCAGGTGTCAAGAGCTACACTCAGCAATAGGCTGGGTTATATTTCAGCTCTTCCTGTCTGTGTGGCAGCAGACCAGGCCCTAGAGCCAAAGAGGAGCTTGTGTTGAATACATACACCTCTTCAAGTTCCCTGATTAGAATTCATTACCATCTTGGCTGTACAGGTGAGTAAAACTACTGATTGGGGCTACTATTTGGGCACTGAAAGTAGAACTTCATCTTCTAATATCTGAATTCTGGTTATTGGAAGCCTCTTCTTTATCACAGATTCCCAGTGGTCAAGACCTTCATATTCCCCATCAATCCCCACGTGGCAAGACCAGAGTAGAAGCTCCCAAAAAAAGGACTCATAATGCTAAGGGAGATGGATGTCTCTCCTGGGCTCTTTTTTCCCACTGGGGAAAGGGTGATGTGGTCAGTCCTCTTACCCTTCTAATGCAGTCTCTACTACAGTAGTATGCTTCAGCCTCATTCTCGTGTTCTCAGATTTTCTCAGTCATGTCTGGTCTATGAATGTTCATAAGTTGTTCTTGTGAAAGGAAGCAAAGTTAGGAACCTATGTCACCATCTTGGTGATGTCCCTTACTAGTTGGCTTCTTTATATATTCGTTTAAGAACCCAGCCTAATGGAGGCTCTACCATCTCCAAAAAAGGCTGCATATATCACTTTGGAATCCAACATTCAGCATTGATTTTGAGGAAAGATCAAGACTAGAGGTATTATAAGGGGTTTTTATGGGACAGGCTTAGAGGTTGCTTAAGAATTTTGACCCACATTCCTTGGGTCAGGCCCCAATCACGGGGACTTAGGTGTTTATTTATTTTATTCATTTTTTATTTTTTAAAAGATTTCATTTATTTATTTGACAGAGAGATAGAGAGGACAAGCAGATAGAGTGACAGGCAGAGGGAGAGGGAGAAGCAGGCTCTCCATCGAGCAGGGAGCCCAATACCGGCCTTGATCCCAGGGTGCTGAGACCATGACCCGAGCCAAAGGCAGTGGCTTAACTTACTGAGCCACCAGGCGCACCGGGACTTAGGTGTTTAAAGATGAATGACTGAGAAATATATGGTATTGTCTACCTGAGCAATCGTTCCTAGCACAAATTGAATACAGTGAATAGGGAGAAAGTTGTGAGTAAACAACAAGCCATCTTTGCTATGGGAGATTTAGAAATATATCTTCTGTAACTGTAGACTGGACAATTTGAATAAGGGTTTATAAAACTATATTAGAATATATACTTATGTAGCATGTTCAGATATATTATGTCCTATTTGAAGACAGTTTCTTGTACCTGAAGAGATGATGTATTTACGTAGATGTATTTAGCTAGAAAAAGGGTGGCCAAGGAAAATTTCAGTATCTCCAGAAGTTTTTTTTTTTTTAGATTTTATTTATTTATTTGACAGAGAGAGAGAGAGATCACAAGTAGGCAGAGAGGCAGGCAGAGAAAGAGGAGGAAGCAGGCTCTCTGCCAAGCAGAGAGCCCAATGTGGGCCTCGATCCCAGGACCCTGAGACCACGACCAGAGCCGAAGGCAGAGGCTTTACTTTAACCCACTGAGCCACCCAGGCACCCTCTCCAGAAGTTTCTAATAAAGAACCTACACAGACCAGTAGAGTTAAGCATCTAGTCCTCATGATAGGCGTATTGTTATAGGAAAATAAGATTATAAAGTGAGTCTTACCCAGATTTTATAATTGCATACTTAATATATACAATCATCTATATAATAATGACACATAATTTCCCACATAATTTTTCTGATAGGGAAATGAGATACTGCTGGCTAACAAGTATTTCTCTGTTTTGTCTGGCTGTTTTATTTTTCTGTGTAAAATAATTCATTAACATTTTTGTTAACCCATCAAACTCTTAAATGAAGTAAATTAACAAAGGTTTTAGGATTTTATAGCACTAAATTCCCCATCTGATTTCTAAATCAAATGGGAAATAAAATCAACAGAGTAAGATAGATGAGAGATCAAATATGACTGTTTATCTAATTGATATAGTTAATATTGGTATATATCTGCAGCCAAGTAACATGGTTTACTTTGTAGAATTAAACAGCCTTACCTACCCAATCAAAGAAATGCTGAAAGTATTTTGAAACGTGAAAAGACCACCCTCTATAAAGCCTTCCCTATATGGTTATGATACAAAGAAGCAAAACATAGCATTGGGCACATGCTGGCATCTTATTCTTAAAGAAAAAACTGGCAAGTCAGAGAAGTTATCCATTTGCCATAAGGCAGAGTGAGAGAGAGAGAGAGAGACAGAGAAACTCTAGAATTAAGCTCAAACAGCCCTTACCCTGTGAAAGATAATGAATTAGTTTGGAGTAGACAATAGTGGTGTTTCCATACTCTAAATATGAATGAGTCTCCTAGACATAAATGATAACTTGTGAGTGTACATTAAATTTTTATTGTATTCTTAAAAATATAAACAGATGCTTATTTTTACAATGATGTCTTTGTATATTTCCATAAGTTTACATTGCACATCTGAATGAAAATAAGAATCAACTTAAGTCATACAAGAAACTGTTACATTAAGGGCAATTTGAAAGTTTAATAAGTCCAACAAGGAGTTTATGATACATTAAATGAGAACACAATCAGATTTTAAAGATTTATTACCGGGAGTTTACAATTGAAAGGCAGATGTGCTCATGTAAAAACCAAATGCTCTGATATGCCAAGGAAGCAAAACACTAAGCAAAACTGAACAATTAAAAGTTGGTTAATTGATATTGAGAGAACATTTTTGTACCTTTGCCTCTTTCAAATGATTCAAGAAAATTTATCATGAAGAAAAAAATAGACACTATTTGTCAAAATGACATTTACAATTTATATATTTTCATTTTAACACGCTCTCCTTTTCTTACAAAAAAAGGAATAAAATAGCAAATGGTTGCTAGTTCATTTAATTGTATAGTAATTCAGTAAAAGGGTGTGAATATATCTCATATAAGAAATGAATTTTTTCTTGCTTTAAAGACTTTGGAGTTCTATTCTGAAGACTTGTTATAATTTGCAATATGTCATATGAATCACCACTGTATTTAGAACTACTGTCATGTAAAATCCATTGCAGTGAATGTGACTTAACACCATTCTTCAATGGCCAGGTAACTGATGCTTCATGCAAAAGTATAAATGCAGGTCAAGAAATTCACTGTGGATTTCATGGAAATACTAATTAAATTGTGACATATATACACAAAAATGAGCTAGATTTAATTCATAAAGTAAAATTCAGAAGAGATATATTCAATGATCAAAATGAGATTAAAAATAAAAAGATGATAAAGTAGTAGCCTGTTTATACTCCACTACCTTCTGAAACCTAATTAAAAAGTATGGATGAAGGAAGGATATTGTTTATGGATCATCTCTATGTCCTCTAATTTCTGTTTTTATGCAAGAAAAGCATCATAGTATGTCAATCATAATGAAAGGAGAGAATGTGAATGGCATCCAATTTTATAGCAGAGGACTGAATTGACTAAGCAGAGATCAATACTAACCATCAAACAAAATACCTAAAGGCTACAAGCTTCACTGAGAATAAGCATCTTCTGTCTGGGTGACCACTTGTTTTGAGGAGGGAATGCCAAAATCTGATTTATCAGTGTGGGGTTTTTTTTCTTCTTAAAGTTGTGATCTCAGATTAATACCCATCTGCTTGTCTTAACTATTGCTGAGCAAACAACTGAAGTAGATAAAATTTTTCTGTTCAAAAACAAATTGAAAAGTAAAAAGTTTTAACACTAAGCATATGCACAGAAAAGAAAGAAAGAAAGAAAACAAATAGAGCAATGAAAATTGCATTTGAACCAGAAAGCAATAGAATAAATTCTACTGGAAACAGAGACAGGAATAATGACCAACACTAGAAGACTATGCAAAAGAAAATTGCTAAAATTAAAAAAATGATTAATAAGACAATACACATGGTAAAACAAAGGAAATCAAAGAAAAGTGTGATTACATTTATAGAAAAAAAGGTAAATATAAGAGAAAAAGATATTACTGAAATAAGAGAAGAATTTCCATATCAAAAATACAAAATATGTTCCAGGAAAAGTTGGTATAAAATGATGAACACTGATGTATATGTTAATAATAATAATAAACTTGAAAGATCAAGAATGAATCCCATGATATTCAGATGGAAAAATCAAGTTACATGGATGGATGAAGCATGAAAAACTGGCTTCATTATTCCTTTCAGCAAATTCAGTGTCAGCCAACAGTTCAACAATATATAGAGTTCCAGGAAGAAATAAAACCTAAGCATTTTTTTAAAAGAGTTTATTTATTTATTTGAGAGAGAGAGAGAGAGAGAGGGAAAGCACAGAGGGAGAGGGAGAGGGAGAGGGAGTAGCAGACTCCATGCTGAGCAGAGAGCCTGATGCGGGGTTTGATCTCAGAGCCCTGAGATCATGGCCTGAGCCAAAGGCAGACACTTAACCCACCGAGCCACCCAGGTGCCCCTAAACCTAAAATTTTATATCATTTTTATTTAAAATATGAACAGAAAGTCTTCCTGAACATGTATACATTCAACATAGGGAGCCATCTATAAACCTTCCTGACAAAGAAAAATTACTTGATAGAAATATATTATAAATATAGAGCTTTGGGTATTATGGACATACAATAGTTTAAACCTAGATAATGGGAGAAAAAAATACCTTGAGAAATAAAAGGCAAAAATTTGGAGAGGTTATGATGTTCTTCATGTTCTTAAGTGTCATTGGAGGGGACTACACATTTTTCAATATCAGGAAATTTGCTCATATATCCGTATCTATATGTGTATAGTGTCTATATAAGTTTATACATATAAAGTTTTTTGGTACATAGTAAAATAATTACTCAAAGGGTTCCATTTCAAGATGGTGGCATAAGAAGATCCTAACTTACCTCCTCCTATGAATCCACCATATCCACAGGTACAGATGTAACAAATTTCTCTGAAGAAATAAATAAAAGAAAAAGAAAACTTTCTGAGCAACTCTTACACATCAAGCAAAAAACAAGACAAAATACCACACTGAAGTGGGTAGGAGAGGCTAAGACATAATCTTGCCTTAAACCCCACACCTGTAGTTGTGACCCACAATGGGGAGGTAACTGATAACACTGAGGAGTGAAGGGTTTGAACCCCATGTCGGTCACCAAGTTTTAAGATCTGTACCAGAGAGGTAAGCTCCCAAAACATCTAGCACTGAAAACCAACTTGGCCCATGTCCATGAAACCCACAGAGCCATAGTGAACTGAGAAATGGCTCTTAAAGTCCTTGCACCCTTGGACTCACACTTACCAGGGACTAGGGCAGAGACCTCCAATTGAAAAGTACACAGACTTTTTATGAAAGAAATTTAGTTGCTTATCTTAAAGCATTGGCCTAAGGGGCAGACATCTAATTTAACACATGTCTAGGAGCCGCATGAGGTACTTTGCAGGGATGGAAGCTGGTAGTTTCCATCTTTGTGCTCTGCTTTTGCTTGCCTCCAGCTCACCAACATCTCCCAGAAGTGAGCTTATACCTTGTTTGGTGCCTTAATTTTTACAGCTGTCACCAGTGGATATCTCTATATTTCCTGGCTCATGCTCATGGATCTCAGAGAACTGTAACCAACAGAGAAAGAGTTTTCAGCTAGCTACTACCCCAAAAGCACGGCAAGAGACAAAAGAGCCAGAACTCCAGTCTTTTTGTGAAAGAGGGCTATTAGCTTATCTTCATCGAGGGCCAGAGGGGCAAGCTTTTAATTAAATATACTTGTTAGGGCCAATTGTAATACTCTACAGATCTTGGAGGAGATGTACCATATTTGTACTCTCCCTCTACCATGCTCTAAAGAGCAAGTACATCCCAGGAAGGAGTTTGTATGTATGTCCAGTGAGACCTGGATTTGTGACTGGTTTTCGTGTTCAGGGGACACCTCTTATTCATCTACCTCTGGTAGTCAGTAGGGCTAACATTCCTGGGTCCCATGGGATTTACCAAATTGAGATAAAGTTCTTGGCTAGCTACCGTTCCTAGGGCACTGTGAAGACAGCAGGCTGAAACACAGCCCCAGTCTTTCTGGTCAAAGGGCCTATCTGTTTGTCCTAGAGCTTCAGCCTGAGGGTCAGACTTCCGGTTTGACACAGATCTAGAGACCTGCTAAAGTGCCGTCTAGGGACAAGTCGGTAGACACCATCTTTATCATCTTCTTCTGCCTCACTCTAGTTTGGGATTCCACCAAGGAACTTGTACTTTTATCTGACATCCCAATTTTTTTAACTGCCCCTCAGAGGACACCTTTAGATCACCTAATTCTGATGGCCTCTGGGACTTATCCTTGTGGTCCCACAGGACTATACATATTTGTACACTGTAAAAACTGAGTTTCTGGCTTCCAATCAACCTGAATTGAAGTTCTCACTCAGATCCTCTGCTTTGTGACAATGGCATACTTTGGCATACACTCATCTACTGGGAGCCACACAAAAAATTGACTGTGGTCAATCAGAAATTATTGAGAGACAACCAAGAGCTACAGCATAGTTGAATAATAAGTCTCATCTCCTAGAGAAAGCTACTCCTTTGAGATGCAGAGAGGTAGCAGTATATAGGAACAAACACAAAGGTAAGCAAAATGAGAAAACAGAGGAATGCATTCTGAACAATGAGAGACAAGTAATTTAGCTTATAAAAGTTCAAAGTAATTATCATAAAGATGCTCTGTGAAATTAGAATGAATGAACACAATAAGAACTTCAACAAAAAGATAGAAAATATAAGAAAGTACAATATAGATGTTCGAGAGTGGAAGAATACAATAACTGAACTGAAAAATGCAAGAGGGGGGTTCAAATCAGACTAGATGATGCAGTGGCCTGGAAGACAGGGCAGTGGAATTCATTCAAATAGGAACAAAAAAAAAAGAAGTTTAAAAAGTGAAGATAGCTTAAGAAAATTATGGGACAGCATCAAGTGGAATAACGTTTGCATTTTAGGTGTCCCAGAAGGAGGATAGAGAAAAGAATCCTTAACCTAGGGAAGGAAATAGACATCTAGACCAGGAAGCCCAGAGAGGTCTAAATGAGATGAACCTAAAGGGACCCAAATCCAGAAGCATAATAATTAAAATGTGAAAAGTTAAAGACAAGGAAGAATATTAAAAGTGGAAAGAGAAAAAAAGAAAAACTTACTATGTACAAGGTAATCCCCCTAAGACTATAAGTAGATGTGTTTTTGGGTGGTTTTGTGTGTGTGTGTGTGTGTGTGTGTGTGTGTGTTTAATGTAGGAACTTTTCAGGCTAGAAGACAATGGCAGGATATAATCAAAGTGCTGAAAGAAAAGAAAACAATGTAATACCAGGAATACTTTATATGGCAAGATTGCCATTCATAGTTGAAGGAGAGATGGAGTTTTCCAGACAAACAAAAGCTAAAGGAGTTCATCACCATTAAGGCAGTCTTATAAGAAATGTTAAAGGGATGTCTTTAAGCTGAAAAGAAAAGGTACTAACCAGTAATAGGAAAATATATGAAAGCATAAATCTCAATGGAAAATATAAATATACAGTAAAATTTAGAATAGTCTAATGCAAAGGTGATGGATTAATCACTTGAAAAGAAAGAAAGAAGGCTAAAAGACCAAAGTAAAAATACATAACTACATTAGTTAAGGAATATACAAAATAAAAAGATGTAAAATATGACATCAAAAACATGAAACATAGGAGGGGAGTAAAGATGTAGAACTTAAGTTTGAATTCATTCTAAAGTTGTTACTAACATAGACTTAAAAATATGCTGTTATCTATAAGCCACACATAATCAGGAAGCAAAAACCTATAGTAGATTCATAAAAGATAAATTAAACATGATACTAAAAGAAATCATTGAATCATAAGGGAAGAGACCAAGAGAAGAAATGAGCAGAGGAACTAAACAGCATATAGAAATAAATTAACAAAAGGGCAATATGCACGTACTTCTTATTGATGACAGGAAGTGTAAATGAATTAAACTCACCAATCAAAAGAAAGAGTGGGGAAATAGATTTAAAAAGTAGGAACCATCTGTATGTTCCATACCAGAGATGCACTTCAGATTAAGAATGCACAAGATGAAATACAAGGGATGGAAAAGATATTCCATGTAAGTGGAAATGAAAAGGAAGCTGGGGTAGCCACACTTATATCAGACAAAGTAAACTTTAAGACAAAGACTGTAAGAAGAGACAAAGAAGGGCATCATATAACAATAAAGGAGTCAGTCTAACAAATGGATGTATCATTTGTAAATATTTATGCACCCAACATTGGAACACCTAAATATATAAATAAAAAATTAACATACCCAAAGGGAGAAATAACAGTACTAGTAGGAGACTTTTTTTCATCTTGAACATCTCCCAAATTTTATTTTATTTTTTGTCTATGGAAAATATAACATAAAACAATATTGAAAATCATCTTGAAATAAAAATCATTTGTAACAAATTATAGCACATTGTTTTGGATATCACCACCTGGTCCTTGACCATGGATATACATATTTGGCAGTTTCAAACATAAATAGTGTATCTGTCATTTGGCATGTTGCTTTTTCTTCCATATTGTTTTTTAAGTATTTTCCTTTTCTTTTTTTCATATATTTGCTTTCTGTCAGAGAATATTCTTGTTTTTGAGATAAGTGGTGAACAAAGTATTCATGGTAAATACCAATTAAGCACATTTTTATGCAGAAAGTACATATGTATGCATATATTAGTAGGGGGTTTAATATGGCACTTTTATCATGGATAGTTCATCCAGACAGATAATCAAAATGAAACACTGGCCTTAAATGACACATGAGACCAGATGGACTTAAAGTATACACAGAACATCTGAATATACACAGAATATTTGGACATACAAGTATACAAGCTCTGGATATACATTCTTCTCAAGCATACACAATTCATTCTCTAAGATAGATCATGTTAAGCCATAAAACAAGTCCTAATAAATTTAAGAAAATTGAAATCATATTAAGCATTCTTCTCAACCACACCAACATGAAACTAGAATCAATTACAAAATGTGAACTGGAAAATTCATAAATACATGGAGATTAAAAATATGGTAATAAACAACCAATAAGCAGAAATGAAATAGAGAAAAAATAAAGACCAGTGAAGCTAAGAGCTGATTCTTTGAAAATTGATAAACTTTTAGCCAGATTCATCAAGAAAAAAAGACCTAAATAAATCATAAATGACAGAGAACAATCAATACCACAGAAATATAAAGGATTATGATTATTTTATGAAAAATTAAATGCTAATACATTGGACAATGTAAGTATAATGGATATATTTCTAGAAGCACTGTCTTCCAAAACTGAATCATGAAAAAATAGAAATTTGAACAGACTAATTACTAGTAATGAAATTGATTAGGTAATCAAAAAATCAAGCCTAGGACCAGATGAATTCATAGGGAAATTCAACCAAATATTTGAAGATGTACTACCTATTCTCAAGCTATTCCCAAAAAGAGAAGAGGAAAGAAAGCTTCCAAATACATTCTATAAAGCTAGAATTACCCTGATACCAAAAGAAGACAAACATACTACCAAAAAAAAGATGAATAATAAGAAGAAAACTATAGGCTAATATCCCTGATGAACATTAGTGCAAATATCCTTCACAAAATATTAGCAAACCATATTCAGTCAAAGGGTCATTCTTTAAGGACTTGATGTGAGACTTGAAACCATAAAAATCCTAGAAGAGAACATAGGCAGTAATTTCTCTGACATTGCCCATAAGAACATTTCTCTAGAGATGTCTCCTGAGGCAAGGGAAACAAAAGCAAAATTAAACTATTGGAACTACATCAAAATAAAAAGCTGCTGCACAGCAAAGGAAACTATCAACAAAACTAAAAGACCTTGGAGAAGATACTTACAAATGACATATCTGTTAAAGGGTTAGTATCCAAAATATATTAAGAACTTAATAAAATTAAAAATGGGCAGAAGATATGAACAGGCATTTTCCCCAAGAAGACTTCCAGATGGCCAACAGACACATGAAAAGATGCTCAACATCACTCATCATCAGGGAAATGCAAATCAAAATTATAACAAGATATCACCTCATACCTATCAGAATGGCTACAATCAAAACCACAAGAAACAAGTGTTGGCAGGGATGTGGAGAAAAAGGAACAGTCTTGCATTGTTGGTTGGAATGCAAACTGGCACAGCCATGGTGGAAAACAATGTGGAATTTCCTCAAAAAAATAGAACTTCCATATGATGCAATAATCACACTACTCAGTATTTATTGAAAGAAAAAGAAAATATTATTTTGAAGGGATATAGGAAGCCCTGTTTATCTGCAGCATTATTTACAATAGCCAAGCTATGGTAGCAACCTAAGTGTCTATTGATAGATGAAAGGATAGAGGTCACACACACACACAGACACACACACACACACACACACACACACATGGGAATATTACTCAGCTATAAACAAAGAAAGATCTTGCCATTTGTGACAACGTAGATAGACCTAGAGGACATTATGCTAAGTAAAATAAGTCAGACAGAGAAAGACAAATAACATATAGTTTCTTGTATATGTGGAATCTAAAACCAAAAGTTAACAAACATAAAAACAGAAACATACCCGTAGTTACAGAACAAACTGGTGATTGCCAGAGGGGAGAGGTTGCGGGGACAGGCAGAATATGTGGCATGAAGTGTGAAGTACAGATTTATAGTTATGGAAAGAATAAATCTTGGGATTAAAGGTACAACATAGGGAATATAGTCAATGATACCTAACAACATTGTATGTAACAGATATTAGTTACACTTGTGCTGAGCATAACAGATTACACAGAGTTGTTGAATCACTGTACTGTATACCTGAAATTAATGTATCATTGTGTGTCAACTATACTTCAATATAAATAAAAAATAGTACAAAACCATTTGGAAAGGAAAAGAGAGTACACAATGAATAACATTACAGAATAAAAGCCCAAAATACATATAATAAACATAAATTGCATAAAATCAATTAAAACAAAAGTATTCCTATATTGGAAGAGAAAGCTAATCCAAAATATATGCTCTTGTATNCTTGGAAAGGAAAAGAGAGTACACAATGAATAACATGACAGAATAAAAGCCCAAAATACATATAATAAACATAAATTGCATAAAATCACTTATTAAAACAAAAGTATTCCTATATTGGAAGAGAAAGCTAATCCAAAATATATGCTCTTGTATTACTGAAAAGCTAGGTCCATAACTCAGCTTTCCCATTTTTGAGCTATGTATTCATAGGTAAGCAACTTTACTAATTAAAGTACCTATCCCGGGGCACCTGGGTGGCTCAGTGGGTTAAAGCCTCTGCCTTTGGCTCAGGTCATGATCTCAGGGTCCTGGGATCGAGCACTCTGTTGGGCTCTCTGCTCAGCAGGGAGCCTGCTTCCTCCTCTCTCTCTGCCTACTTGTAATCTCTCTCTCTCTGTCAAATAAATAAATAAAATCTTAAAAAATTAAAAAAATAAAGTACCTATCCCATTGGATTGTTCTGGAGATGAAATTACTGATATTTATATAGTACTTAGGACAATGACTATCTGTTATACAGATACTGTTAAATAAAATAAACAAGTAAATTAATAGGATGATCTATAAATGAACTGTGAGGCAATGCACATCCTAGAAAAGGATATCTACAATGACTGGAAAAATGTCAAAGATATACAGTTAACAGATTGCAGAATTGTATTATGTCCTTTGAATGTCTCCAAGTACTAAAACAAAACAAAAAACAAAAAACATTTTAACAATGGCACTCTCTGGGTTTTGAGATTGGCAAATTTGGAGTAATTCACCTGAAACAATTCTCTTGGTGTTACTTAAATTTTTCACAATGAGTAGGCATAGTTTTATACTAAATTTATGGAAGAAGGACATAGAATCTTTTGAGGAAATGGTAATAAATACACCTTTTTGTGCTATGTCTGCATGAACATAACCATGGCAAAATGACTTTGCTAACCTCCAACTTCCATTTTTATTCTGCTTAGTTACCTACCTTTCCAGCTAAGGAAATTTCAAAAGTTAGTGGATGCAGATTGGCTCATCAGCACAGGGGCTTCTCTCACTTTTTCCTTGCTCATCACTTCCCAAACTCTATCCCCTACTCAACTCCCTAGCTCTCATTTTTGACCATTAGCAATCTGCTCTATTTCTGTTTAGATTCTTTTCTATATCATTTATGGAGGCAACAGATAATAAATATGTGGGCTCTGGGAACAGAGTGCTAGATGTGAAACCTGGCTCCACCATTGACTCAATCAGTGCCTAGATACCTAGTTTTCCTTGTAAAATGTGAGGATAAAGGATGATACTTTCCTCAGATGGTGTCAAGAAAATTGAGTGGTATATAACCATGTCTTTTTCTCTCTCTTTCCCCCAATATTTTTTCCTCCTCTTCCTCAGCAATGAGTTATAAGAGATTCAAGTGTTCACCTTGTAATAACCAATAATATATTTCACTGTGTTTAATCAAATCTTACAGTAACTCTGAAAGAAAAGAGAATGTAGAATTTCTGTCTACATTCTTTGTTCCTCACTTGTAACATGTTACCTGTGAAATGCGGATTTACAGACTTTGCCTTGAAGTTATCTTTCGTTCTTTTATTTTTAATTTTTTTTATTACATATGGTGTATTATTTGCCCCAGGGGTATAGGTCTGTGAATCATCAGGCTTACACCTTTCACAGCACTCACCACAGCACAAACCCTCCCCAGTGTCCATAACCCATCCACCCTATGCCTACCCTCCCACCCCCCAGTAACCCTCAGTTTGTTTCATGAGATTAAGAGTCTCTTATGGTTTGTCTCCTACCCGATTCTTAACACAATGCCTCTTCAACCTGTTCTAACTTAAATTACTTTATTAATTCTACATTCTTAAATCCTAGCCCTTTATGTGTACCATAGATTTATTTTTTGAGGATTAATCATTTCTTCCTCCTGCATGTCATCCATAAATTCTCTCAAGTTTCTAAAACTTCAGGAAATGCAAGTGAAACAGGTAATCATATTTAATCCAATTTAACCAGACCAGACCAAAAAAAATCTCTATTGAAATAATGGACAATGGCTTTCTCTGCAGGTAAACCACAAGAAAGAAGAAATCATCAGTTTTAGTGCTCATTTATCCAAAAATATTTATGGGGAATCTTAATTATCAGTGACAGTTTGATGTCTGGCAAATTCTACAATCTTTTGTTTCTTTATAGTTAAAAGAAATTAAGTAGTGATAATACTATCAGTAAATTTTAAAAAGGATATAGCTTACTGACTTTTATTATGCTTAAACTAAATGATGCAAAGAGAAATCACTCGACTTAGTGTCTGGGATTTATCAAATGCCCAATATTTATTTAGTTTTCTTCTCCCAGAGAATTGGCCCACAACACACATGCACATAAAACAGCCACACTCTCTACAAGGTATAAAGCCAGTAAACAACACAGCAGTCCCCAAACAAGATGACTCTAGCCAGAAATCATTTTGGTGAAATACAAAACTACAATGCCTCTTTCCTCTCAGTTCTGAGAAATGTAGTTTGGATAGGGCCATCTCCCAAAGAATGGCTTTTTTGGCCTTTGCTCTATCTTCCTGTTTGTCTAAACCCTATTTCTTGCCAATCCTATTTCAAGATTGACATGATTCCACCTGCTATCACTGCCAATTCCACGTCTTACCTGCTTCCATCACAGTATCGTAAGGACAGTTTGCGAGAGAGACGGATCTCACGGCCTTCTGTGGCAATAAGCCTGCGCCTGTGGTCACCTTGGCTTTCACTTTCTTTATGTTGGATCTGGCTCTACTTTTGGATTACCTGTCTTGGATTCGGATGTAGAGCTTCTGAGATTAATACCATAAAGCTTACCTCCTAAATTACCCAGAGTATTCTTTCCATTATATAAATGCTCATTGCATGAATGCCATTTAGCAGACATTTAAGAAGCAAAAACTAATGATTAAGTACTATGCTAAGTATTAGGGACATAAAGACAACTAACCATGACTCCCTACCTTTAAAAGCTTCAGCTAATAAAATAACTTTCAGTGATTTTTTTTTCCTAATTATTTTTGTTGTTATTCACATCCCTAAGAGAGACCAGGGATCAGAAACTCCACATGTCATTCGGCCAACTTGCTGTACCAGATTTTTTAGCATAAATGGTCAGGGGATATTGCTGGCAAAGAGGATCAACAGAGTAGTAATAAAAACAATATCCAATATTTGCTGAGAGTATATTCTTACCAAAAGGGTTTTACATGTATTAACTCATTTATTCCACATAATCATAGTATGGTACTATTATTATCTCTGTTTTACAGATGAAGTGGAAGCAGAGAAAAATTAACTCAGGCCACATAGCTAGTAAATTGGAGCCATATTTACAACTTGGCTCCCTGGTACTGGAAAAAATCACTCACACACACACAAACCGACACACGTGATTACTAGTAATAGATATAAATATACACAGAGATGTTACTACACTAGTAGAATGCTAGAACTTTACTATACTAAACTACCACATTGTTACAATGGTATTCTAAGATTCAGGTACTGCAAACTGAGTCATACTACAGCCACTCCAATAAATGTATACAGGTTTTAATTTCAATGAATCTTTACATTATACAGTGTAAACATTTCCTAGACACATAACTGAAAGACCAGTAGCATGCCAAAGCCAACACATTGCATGTGTATACTACCCATCCACTAAATTATTTTTTTGGCCTTATACTTTTGGTGTCTCAATTTGAAGACTACTATTCAGAGCCTACTTATCTTCCTCCTTAATACTTAGACTTTCTCTAATCAAATGTAAGAGTTTGTGAAAGAATGTGAATTTCTTAAAATACTTGATGGTACTGTTCATTTATACACAAACTGCTAATTCTGTGAGCATAAATTTTGTTGATGTAACCAATATTGTGTTTTCAGGTATATATATCTTACCTAGTAAACTGAGAAAGAAAGAATTTCATGTACTTCATAAGCTTTAGCACTGGAATGGGAACACTTCCAGAAGATGGTTATTTTTAGTGTAGGGATTATTTCAAATATGAGACATATACAAATATAAAGAGCTTATTATATAATTTGTGAAGTAGGTTTTTTATTTCCTTATATACTCTCATTTCTAGAAATGTATTATTACACTTAAATTGCTACAAGATAGAGTTCCTAAGTAGGGGCAGCGATGCTCTTAGCTATTGTAGATGTTCTGGTATGAATGTCAAGCTTTATAGGTTACTTCTTGCAGAGATTTTCAGGGTTAACCAAAGTAGTCCAAAATCTATGGCCTAACACATTCTGTATATTAGCCTTTTCAAAATTGAGCACTGATTTGAATTCTAGCTAAACTGAAAGTCTTGGATTCCTGAACTTTAGAAGAAATCAGAGCTATCTAAATTCTATTTGCCATACTCTTTAGAAAATGCGTAGTGGCATTTCTCCCCCTCTCTGTCTAAAAGATATTTCTTTTTTTTTTTTTAAAGATTTTTATTTATTTATTTGACACACAGAGAGAGTGATCACAAGTAGGCAGAGAGGCAGGCAGAGNATTTCTCCCCCTCTCTTTCTAAAAGATATTTCTTCAACTTTTTTCTCCCCCAGTATCTATTAATGAGCTTGCTATGCCCAGCTGATTTTGAATGAGTTAAAAGTCTTATTGGGTATAAGAAATCTTAGGTTCCTTGGACTTTTATACCTGTAATTAGAAACGTGGCACTTCAAATGTGAAAAATACCCATGTGTAATTGAGAATTTATAAAGCTATGGAAAGTAAGACCCTTTAAATATAAAAACAGCTTGAGCAAATTAAGCGCCACCCTCACCTATGTCTTCACTGCTGAGTAACAGTAAATGCTAGAGCAATAATTGCCAAACTTTAGGGTGTCCGTAACAATCACTCAGGGAGCACCTAGGTGGCTCAGTCCTTTGAGCCTTCCATCCAGGGCATGATCGCAGAGTCCTGGGTTGGAGCCCTCATCAGGCTCTCTGCTCCGTGGGGAGTACTCTGCCCTTCCCCACTGCTTGTGTGCATTCTCTCTCTCTCTCTCTCTCTCTCTCTCTCTCGTAAATAAATATGAAAAAAATCACTCAGGATACACAGAAATTCTTAAGGGATCAGATGACTCCAATTGACACAAGTGTTAAGACCCAGATTTTAAAAAACATTTACTAGAAGATTAGGATATCCTCAGAAAATTTTAACCATCTAAAAAATATAGAACATTCTAATAAAACCAAGAGAGGGAATGGACATTAATATCAATTTTTTTTTGTTAAAAAAAAAGTGCAATGACCAGGAGCCTTTAAAGATATAATACTGTACGGTTTGACCAGTTGTGGAAATACGTTCTATAAGTTCATACTTGACAGAAAAGATTGCATATAAGGTTTGATTCTTGGACTTCAACATTTTACATACTGTCCTGATTTGTAAATATGTGATTCACTTTGCAATTTATTGTTTAGACATAAAACTGGCTTTTTTCTTTAGACTTACTCTGAATGCTGGACAATGTGGTTTTTAGTCCAGATGTTAGCTATAACTTGCTTACATGGAATTATCATACTGTATGTTGGCAGAAATGTAGGTGTTTTGCAGCCTGCAATAAATTGGTTCACTTTTTTAAATAGGAAAAAATGAACAGTCAGTGGATGTGACATAATCTCAAGAAATCCATTCAGCAGTCAACTTTAGCTATAAGATTTGACAAGTTTGGACAATATTAAGTTTTAAATTATGTCTATAATATGCATACAATTTACATAGCCTCAACAGCACAACTTTAAAGACTGTAGCACATTGGCATTGCAACAGAGTACATTAATCATTAGAATCTCAAGGAATGCAAAATGAAATCCGAAATAGATTTTTTGTTGTCACGTAACCTTAAGTTTTATAGAATATTTTAATCTAATAGGTACGAAATCTGAAAATGATTTAGAATATTGTTAAAATGCTCTTTTTTCAAAATATATAATAAACTCTTTAATATTTGATTTAACAAATGCTTGGTATGGCTTAATTCCCCTTTAATAAGATAATGAGCCTTTTCTGAACATGCTTCCCCCTATGTTATCATAAAAAATGCTCCTGAAGCATCTGCTATAGACTTGATATCCAAGAGACTGTCCTTTACGTGGAGTAATGAAAAGCCATCTGCTCAGTTTTATAATCATTAGAATTGTTCTACCTAAAAATGAGATTTAAGATTTTCTTAGAATTAGAAAGTATGCCTTTCTGACTAGCTTTTGAAATATAAGATTGTCTATTCTATATAGAAGGAGATACTTTTTGAAAAATAATTATTTTAATTTTCTCTTAGCTCTTAATATCTCCCACATATTTTCTTTGTCAAAATAATGGAATAGTAACATGGAAGGTGACACTATTGAGAAACAAACCCCGTTTTTATATAAGGTTAACAAAAGCTTATAGTCATTGAATTTTGAAGCATCATTGCACTTGTCTTATTGCTGACTTATGTAGTCCCACATCAGCAGACACAAATGCTTGTTATAGAATAAATTTATCTCTATGGCAGAAAAACAATGCATATAAAAGAGCTCCTATTTTTCAAAGCAAATCTAGTAATCTTAAAGATATGCCAAAATAATGAGTCAAGTAAGAATATACCTGGACAGCTGAGGTTAAAGATGAAGAACTCAAAGCTGTTAAAGTTTGAGTGGGGGACTTGGGGAGAAGAACTGGATAGTAGGACAACTTTAATTCACTGGAAGGTAGGAAATCAATTCTGGAAAAACAATTAGTTATCAAAATTAGACTTGACAAACATACCTGAGCAATATCAATCTAAGAAAACAAATGGTATATAGTAAACTATAGAGGTCAATTATATGGTTATGATTTAAGGCTTAATCCAGAAGATGGAGAATAACTGTGAAGTCAGTCTAGGGGAGGATGAAAACACAGGGGAGTAATTCAGTCTGGAGACTTGTCTGTTGGCAGATGTTGGCAGGCACATGGGGGAAAAGGTCTAGCCATTCGAGGAAAGAGAATAATGGAGAAGTCTTCTTACTGACTACTGTAAGATTGGCCATTCTTTGAAAAACACATTTAAAATTTGGTTTTTTTTTCCCCCCTCTTCCTATAGTTTTCCAGGTTCTCTATTGTTTTCAATTTGATTTGTTGAGTTCTTTATGTAACATTTCTATGTTCATTTATACATGTGGTAAATATCTTCTCCCTGTGGGTGGGTTGACTTTCAACATGTTTATGCTGATATGAGTGTCCGGATTTCAATTTTAAAATAGTCAAATGTATTGTTTCCTTAATGATTTATGCATTTTGATTCTTGCCTAAAGAGTTTTTCCTTGCCCCACAGAGAGATTTTCTCCTCTATTTTCTACAGTTTTCATATTTTGCTATAAATATTTAGGTTAAAGTTTACTGCAATTGTTTGTGTGTATGCATATCTATATATAGTTAATAGATCCAATTTTTATATTTTTAAACATTAATAATTAATTTTCCTAGAAAACTTACTGAATGTTTTTGCTTTTCCCACAGATTTGGAAAACCACCTCTATCAAAAAGTAAAATCTTGCTATCAGATTTCTATTCTATTTCATTGCTTTTTGTCCCTTACTGTTCTAATCTCTTAGCTTTTCATCCTTATTTCTCTTCTCTTTATCTTTCTTGTATAGAGTTTTACATTTTTTGATGAATTTGTATGAATTATTTTCATTTTTTTAATTACCACATAATACTATTTTACTGTTGATACAAATAGGGAACTATACTCACATAGCTTTTCTTATACTATCTCTTAATCTTTTTTCTGATTCCCTATTTGCTTTTCTGTTTCTTAATTTGCATTGTTAAATCCCTGCCTAATTTTGGATAGTCTCTAATTCCTCTGAAAAACAACTATCAAATGTTTATTATGTTCTTTTTAACATCCATTTTTCTTGGAAATATCCTTTTTGTATTCTCTTGTAAAGCTATATCTGGTATCTTTTCTATTCTTTTCTCTTCTTTTCATTCCTTTTTCCTTTCTTTTTCTTTTTTCTGTTGCTATTACTTCTTTAATAGTTATTGATTTAGGGCGCCTGGGTGGCTCAGTGGGTTAAAGCCTCTGCTTTCAGCTCAGGTCATGATCTCAGCGTCCTGGGATCGAGGGCCCGCATTGGGCTCTCTGCTCAGCGGGGAGCCTGCTTCCTCCTCTCCCTGTCTCTCTGCCTGCCTCTCTGCC
Organism: Ailurus styani; assembly: GCA_002007465.1. Classification (NCBI taxonomy): domain Eukaryota; kingdom Metazoa; phylum Chordata; class Mammalia; order Carnivora; family Ailuridae; genus Ailurus; species Ailurus styani. The sequence continues at coordinate 207,425 of LNAC01001094.1, forward strand.
TACTTGTGATCTCTCTCTCTCTGTGTCAAATAAATAAATAAATAAATAATCTTTAAAAAATGGTTATTGATTTATTTTTATTATTAATTTATTCCTAGCTCTATTTTGTTAAATTTTACCATTATAAATATATATTATTAATAGATATAATCTATAGGTTGTTATATTATTAATAATATATATATATATTTATATTGTCTATAGGTTGTCTATCCCTGGTTCCTGGCACAAGGCTCTTGAAAATTTCCTAATTGATAAGAGTGCTATGAGCCTGTCTTGTTCTAACATTTGTCTTTCACTCTATCTGTGACAGAGGACCCTAAAAACTCTTATAAATTTCTAAGTGATAAGAGCCTTAGGACAGGGGCGCCTGGGTGGCTCAGTGGGTTAAGCCTCTGCCTTCGGCTCAGGTCATGATCTCAGAGTCCTGGGATCGAGCCCCACATCAGGCTCTCTGCTTAGCAGGGAGCCTGCATCCCCCCTCTCTCTCTGCCTGCCTCTCTGCCTACTTGTGATCTCTCTCTCTCTCTCAAATAAATAAATAAAAAATCTTAAGAAAAAAAAAAGAGCCTTAGGACCATCTTTTGTTCTATTGAGGTGATTCTGGGTGAGTTCCTACATGTGGGCTGGTCACCAGAAAGACCAGGTCCTGATCAGAAGCTTGGAATTTTAAGCCCCACCCTGAGAAGAGGGGCTGGAAATGGAGCGATAATTGATGATGGCTACATGATGAAGCCTTCATAAAACCTAATTGTACAGGGTTTAGAGAGCTTCCAGGTAGGTGAATATATCCACCAGAAGGATGATGCACCCCAACTCCATGGGGACAGAAGGTCCTATACTTAGGAACTTCTCAGACCTCACCCCCATCTGACTGTTCATCTGTATCCTTCATCATATCTTTTATTAAACTGGTAAACAGGGGTGCCTAGGTAACTCAGTTGGTTAAGCATTTGCCTTCAACTCAGGGTCCTGGGATTTGGGCTCTCTGATCAGCAAGGACCCTGCTTCTTCCTCTCCCTTTGCCTGCTGTTCTGCCTACTTGTGATCTCTCTCTCTCTGTTAAATAAATAAAATAAAGTTTAAAAAATAAATAAATAAACTGGTAAACAAAACAAAAAAAAACTACAGTGAGATATCTCATACCTGTCAGAATGGCTAAAATAAAAAGCACAAGAAACAAGTGTTGACAAGGGTGTGGAACAAAAAGAACTCTCTTGAATTGTTGGTGGGAATAAAAACGGGTACAACCATAGTGGAAAACAGTTTGGAGGTTTCCCAAACAATTGAAAATAGAACTTCCGTATGCTCCAGTAATCATACTACTGGGTATCTATTCCAAAAATACAAAAACATACATTCAAACGGATACATGTACCCCTATGTTTATTGTAACATTATTTACATTAGCCAAATTATGGAATCAATCCAAGTGTCCATCAATAGATGAATGGATAAAGAAGAGGTGGTACATATGTACAAAGGAATATTATTCAACCATAAAAAGAAATCTTGCCATTTGCAACAACTTGGATGGAGCTAGAGAGTATAATGCTAAGCAAAATAAATCAGAGAAAGACAAATGCCATATAATTTCACTCATTTGTGAAATTTAAAAAACAGATGAGCAAAGGCAAAAGAGAGAGAGAGAAGGACAACCAAGAATCAGATTCTTAACCATAGAGAACAAAGTGATGGTACTGGAGGGGAGGTGGGAGAGCGGAGAGTAAAATAGGGGATGGGGATTAAAGAGTACACTTATCATGATGAGCACTAAATAATGTATGGAACCATTGAATCACTATTTTGTAAATCTGTAACTAATATAACATTGTTATGTTAACTATACTAGAATTAAAATTAAAAACTTAATAAAAAATATAAGAGAATACATTTTTAGATAAAATAGGATTTCAGTAAAAAATACAGAAGAGACCATGAAGTATTTCTTTCCTGCAAGGATCAGAACAGAATATGAAAACAAAGAGAGAAGGGACAGTTGCTTTTTATGTGAAGTAAATATGCTCCATTAAAAAAAAAAATCATGTGCATAGTTTGGTTAAAACTTAGAGCACATCATTTACTTTTCCACCAGGTCTTTCACTAAGAGGGAAGATTAACTATCATCATAATAGGTCTTTTACTTCCTAATCTATCTGTATTAAAGATATCTATCCATGTCAAAATCTATTCCCTCCATTTTAGTTTCTTTGCAGCATTTCATAATATCTCAGAAATTGATATGCCACATTTTCAATTTGCTTTGTAATTCAGTGAGAACTCCATCACTTTACTTTGAAGTAAACTCTATTATATTTCCCAAAGACTGATTCTCAAGCTAACTAGAAAGTCTACCGTGCAACACTGTTGCCTTGATTCTCCTCTGTATCATTTTTGGCTCGCTAGGTCTCTCTCTACACATGTGTGCATACTGTGCTTTCCTAAGTGAAAGAATCCCTAGCTCAAGAATTCTTTCAGTTCCCTATAATTTCTTTAAAGCAATCCTTGAAAATGAAATAAATCTTTGACACTCACTGGTAGTACTTTGTGTCGGCATGTAGCACAACAGAGGCATCTTCTGAAGTCCTCACGAGATTCACAGCCATCTCCTGATTTCATCATGTCAGAGTATATTTAAAGAACTATATCCATGAAATAAGACACTGAGTAGTACTTTCAGTGTGGTCAATGGGTACCAAGAACTGACTCCTGAGGACCAAGAGGATTTATGTGCCGCAGTTCTAAAGTGACCTTCAAAGTTGGAGCCAGATAATACCTAAAGTTTTTATGAAGGGGCAAAATTGGTCCAACCACAGTCCAGCACTACCACCATTGCCTTAGAAGTGGAACTCTGTGTCTAGCAACTGCCTTAAGGTCTTTCAAAAGAGGCAAAGGAACCCTTCAAGATACAGCAGTATTTTATACTTGCCACACAGAGGTCATCAAAAGTCAGACAGTATGGGCTAAAGATAGTGACAATCAATAGAAGGTCAGGGTGTCAGACTCCTCTGCTCTAAGGTGGTAGACTGGGAAAAAGAGTAAAGAGCAGAACAGGCTAGCCCGCACCAGCCTGAATGTTGCTTGCCAGAAGTAGGTGAGTAGATATGAGGAAGATGATCAGACTCTTGATCACAACATTATGAAACAATTTATAAACTATGGGTTATATTCCAAATATTAGCATTTAATTGTGTTAATTAATCTATTATTTAGCTTTAACGTTTTGCATTCCTTCTAGACACTTTGGCATTCTTCTAGACACTTAATTTCACATAGATAAATCAGATGGTTCAAATGGCTTCCTGGAATTGAGGTGTCAAAACCAAACACTATATTTTGAGCTTTCTTTATTAAGAATTAGGCATATTCCATTTGCAATGACGTGGATGGAACTAGAGGGTATTATGATGTGCTAAATAAGTCAATCAGAGAGACAATTATCATATGACCTCTCTGATATGAGGAACTTGAGGGGCAGGGTGGGGGGTCGTGGGGGTAGGGAGAGAAAAATAATGAAACAAGATGGGATGGGGAAGGAGACAAACCATAAGAGACTCCTAATCTCACAAAACAAACTGAGGGTTACTGGGGAG
>LNAC01001094.1:211053-254873 GCA_002007465.1 Ailurus styani
ACAAAGAAAGGAGAGGAAAACCAACAGATAGAGTAAGATTCAACAGAAGAAATGGTTAAAGAAGTTCTACAATGAAATTAAGCTTGTGCAACTATTTACTAAGACTATTTGTACTGAGCTCTGTGAAAGGTAATATGTCTCCCCAATCTGTTATATATCATCCCTGCCCTATATGCAATTATAGAGTGAAGTAGCTAACATTGATTGTGACCAAAAAATAAAATAAAGGACATATATAAAGGCTATATATATATATATATGTATATATATATACACACACACATATATATATATACAATATAATCTGATCCCCAAATTAAGTGATAAAGTTTTGCCTTGACAAGATTGTAGATATGGTTTGTTGAGAAATCTCCCAAGTTTCTAGAANTGAGTTTCCTATGTATGTATGTATGTATGTATGAATGTATGTATGTATGTAGGTATGTATGTATGTATTTATTTTAGTTTGCCAAGGTAAAAATCCTAATTAAGAAAATTGACAGAGTTGGTGTATATAGTATTGATTGTCTCTAAAACTACAAAAAATTTCTTTATGCCATTACTTCTGTTGTGAATATGAGAAGTCTTTAACCTCCTGTTAAAGTTAGATTAAACTTCATTTCCCACCCCCTAAATGCAGAACAATTGCTTCTGCTCCCAGAGCATTATGAGCCAGATCACATAAGTACATTTTTTAAATTTTTTAAAAGATTTTATTTATTTATTTAAGAGAGAGAGAGAGAGATCACAAGTAGGCTGAGAGGCAGGCAGAGAGAGAGGAGGAAGCAGGCTCCCTGCCGAGCAGGGAGCCCGATGCGGGCCTCGATCCCAGGACCCTGAGATCATGACCTGAGCCGAAGGCAGAGGCTTTAACCCACTGAGCCACCCAGGCGCCCACATAAGTACATTTTATATACAATACTTATGATTTAGTAATAGAGTCTATCTGTTCAGAAGTCAGAAGTAATATTAAAATATAAAGTCCAGCTATAAATATGGTAAAAGTCAAAAGAGGCTAAAAATTTCCTTGTTTGCTGAAAAAAACATTTGAAAAAGAATACAGCAATCCATTTTTGGTTAGGCATATGTGTTACACAAAGCAGCTGCTTTTTTTTTTTAACAGAACATTTCAATTCTACCAAAGTTATCTTCCTAACTCAAAATCTCTGTAGATTTTAAGTGCCTGAAAACTTACTTTATTTCTTCAGTATTTCAGCCTCTTCATTTAATTTAGCAATATCTATAATGTGTTTGTGAAAATATAACTTTATAAGATTCAAATTTTATGATTGCTTTTTTCACTGGGATAACTAACCAATTATTTAACTTTTAACGGAAGCTCTAATTGCAAAGTTGTTATGTTCCACCATTAAAATTATCAAAAAAGGAAAAAATTAACAGCTCAAAGTTCAACTAAGCTTTGGTGAATTTCCCTTTAAAGCAGCGTTTATTACTTTTATTGATAAATAATGTGCTCTACATGTAAATGCTACATAATCCATTTCCATGCCTCACTTGATTCAAGTGCTCAACTCCCTAATTAGGCATCTGTTAGACAATGAAACTTTGTTTTCCTGCACATAATATTGGTCTCTTTACTAATGTAGCTTGAATAATAACAACTTCTTTCTCAAGGGATTAATTTGATGCCTAAAGTGTCAGGAACAAAGATTCAACATTTACATTATATTAATTGATAGGGTGTGAATATTGTTATTACACAAAGCCATGTATTTTTAAATAATAGAAACTAAAACTCAACAAATTTGAACACAGGAAAATACTGCATTAGCAACATCAATGAATTGAGAACACGGTTCCTGCGACTATTTGTTCTATATGCGATTATTCTCAAATAGATCAATGACACATCACTCTTCTGTGGTTTGTCTGTGAGTATGGGTATACATAGCCAGTATTTTCACCTGTATACTTAGAAGAAGGCATCTTCTCCATTAGAAAATTCACAATGTACAAAAATGTGTGTTGATACTTGGTCATTAGTTTTATAAACTAAAGTTGTTAAATGAAAACAACCAAATGAAAGAGTTATAAATCACGTGAAACTCTCCAATGTCAAGGTGGTCAGGCAGGACAAGGAGCTGAACTACAAGTTAACAATCAAGCCTATTCACTAACTGTAATAGTGTAACAAGAGGCAAAAGTAGATGCCAGATCCCTGATCCTGATATTCCATTTCTCCACATGGAACAACAACAAGGAGAATACTCTGCATGGAACACCTGACCTACAAAGTCAGGTGACATGAAAGTAGACAGGGCATTGTCTCACAACAAGGGAGTCCCAAATAGAAGGCCCTGCCTTTTTGTGGGCCTGAGGGGAGTGTGGAAAAGAAAAGGGAACAGTCAAGAGTGGAGAAGTGCTAAGCTAGACTGAAGAAAAGTGTCTTTGTCAAGGTCTCCCACATAGAAGGTTTTGGCTGAGACACCTGAAAAGTGCGTCAGCCCATTCCCCTGACAAAGAGACTTCTGGATGGAGCTTCTTAGGATAGAAATACAGCTATATGTATGAGCATGGCTAGCCTGAGGGACCAGCCCTTAACTGCAGCTCCTTCCAGAAAACTGTGATGCTCAGGCTGTGTACCAACCAACTCTAGTCTGAGAGGACAGCTTTCCCCTTGAGGCCTGCAAGTCCAAGACTGTGTGTAATTGCCTATGGTCAGGCCTGAAAGGTCATGTAGGGAATTTTGGCCTGGAGCCAAGCTGGACTTCTCAAATCAATAGCGTCAGATTCAATAAATATATTCCATATTTCCCATCTCCTATGTAGCCTTCACAAATAGCATAGCAGAAATTGTTTGTGCTATTTTTCATTTTTGAAATTAAAGTTCAATTCTCCATTCAAATATTCTACTCTATAAGAATGTCCTTTTCTTTATATATTGTTGAATTTGGTATAAGCATGCTAAAGTGTTACATAACTATAATTTCAGCATTCCTAGAATACCTGACCTCAGATGCTATGGCATGTGACATTTATCATGTGGATGAAATACACTCTCAGCCTGTGAATGAGTGCTTTCTGAAGTTGGAATTTATTGCAGCAATGGGTACAGCTTCTCTGAAAGGAAAACAGTACTTTTTAAAGATGCATCATTGTGAAGCAAAAATTATTGGCTACAATGATGCAGTTATACACAATAATGAGGAAATAATGAGGAAAGAAGAATTACTTTTGAGCTGGAAACCTTTGATATTAATAGTTAAGTAGTTATTCATGAAAGTGAACTGTACATGAAATGTAATAAAGATGAAAATTTTACTGAAGTAATTTTCTCTTCATTATGGGAACATTTCTGACAATATTGAAAAGCAATGTAAAGAAAAAAACAATCCTGTTTAGCATTAAAGAATTGAAAAAGTAATGGATAAATAGAGAAGTAATACTAGCTGCAAATCCAAAGAATTATTGCCTTACCAAGAAATTACAGCATTTAATCAAATACAACTTCCATCTCATTTTTAAATTAGTTTTTTTTTTTAAAGATTTTATTTATTCATTTGACACAGAGAGAGAGGTTACAAGTAGGCAGAGAGGCAGGCAGAGAGACAGGGAGAGGAGGAAGCAGGCTCCCTGCTGAGCAGAGAGCCCGATGCGGGCCTCGATCCCAGGACGCTGAGATCATGACCTGAGCCGAAAGCAGAGGCTTTAACCCACTGAGCCACCCAGGCGCCCTTAAATTAGTTTTTTAAGGCAAAAAGAAAAATGTGAGTTATATAGAATAGTGAAGACAAGAAATAAACAGGGAAATTCACTTAGTTATATTATAAATATATATTATGTTTTAATATGTATTACATATTTATATTATTGTAGAAATATATGTATTATAAATATGTTATATATTATAGATTATATCATTATATATTCCACACATTTACACAAGCCCTAATCTTTGAAAAAGTATTATTTATCAATTTTAATTGAACAATGATTTTGCTTCACATGTTTTTGCTAGTTTTCAGTCAGAGTGTCCTCTGACTTATCAAAAGATATGAATAGAATCTGAGCAAAGCACTGAAAGTAATAACCACAAAAATACACACATGCAAAACACGTCACATGAGAGGATGTGATATACATTATCTTAGAGTTCCCTTTACAAAATTACATGACTTACTGAGATGATCTAGAGCCTAGAAACTAGGTATGTCTAATTGTGTTTTCCCAGCTGTCACTGGTTTGCCACGTGACTTGTGAGGTAACAGATGACATTGACATAACAATCATGACAAACTCTCTGAATTAATGGATCTACTGTGAGTAGCTCAAGAATAAAAAATATAAATGACTTGGGAATTATGTAGGAACGTTTAGACTAATCATTAAAGTAATGACATACTTTGCAGAAAACTCAGCCATGAAACCAATATATGTTTGCTAATTAGAGCTGAAATATCATAAAATTATACAAAAAACAATATCAACATGTTCCTTCACACTTTATTTATCAAGTAGTTTTATTTCTTATGGTCCTGTGATTTCAGCACATGTAAATATTCAAACAAATGCAACAATAACTTAGTCTTACACAGAATCAAATGCTTTTCTTTCAAATATATGTTCCTACGTGATAAGTTAAATTACAATGAACACATTTATAAAATTGGAATTGTAGTCATTCAATAAAACTAAACACATATTGTCTTATTAAATACAATATGGATACTCAAAGACTCCACATATAATATACCAAATCATATTTTTGTCCTGATTCCTGTATCTATTGCACTTAAACATGCACCCCGTTCAAAGGAAACTGACAGTGCTGCAACAATCTTTGTTGTTTTACTGTTAGCACATTTTTGGTTTCCTAAACAGTCAAACAGCATAGCGAATTGTATGGATCTTCTTAATGCTAAATCAAAGATAATTTCTTTTCAGTATCAAATTATTTTTGATATTTGAATTGGAAACTCAATATAAGCAAACATAGTGTTCTAAAAATAATTGATAATGCAAAATTCAGTTAGACAGATTTATCTCAGGTATTTCTTCCTTGCAGCTTAATCAAATTTGTGAAACTTTATAACTTTTGGGGAGTTATAACATTACAAAATATTTTTTTTTTTTTTTTTTTAAATTTCACAGAGGGAGAGAGATTACAAGTAGGCAGAGAGGCAGGCAGGGAGAGAGAGGGGGAAGCAGGCTCCCCGCTGAGCAGGGAGCCCGATGCGGGCCTCGATCCCAGGACCCTGGGATCATGACCTGAGCCGAAAGCAGAGGCATTAANCAAAATACTTTTTTTTTTTTTTAAATTATTTTTTTACTCTTCTTTTTTTTTTTTTTAAGGATTTTATTTATTTATATGACAGAGAGAGATTACAAGTAGGCAGAGAGGCAGGCAGAGAGAGAGGAGAGAGGAGGAAGCAGGCTCCCTGCTGAGCAGAGAGCCCGATGCGGGCCTCGATCCCAGGACCCTGAGATCATGACCTGNTTAAAAAAAAAAAAAAAAAAAAAACATTACAAAATACTTTTAAGGAATACCAAGACAGGAGCACGGTTATGCTATGGAAACTGAAACTACTTTTAGTAGTTTTACTTTGCAAAACAGCATGACTATTTTAGCTACTTTGCTAAAAATATACCCTGTTTCTGCTTCATCTATCCTGTGTCCTATAAACATAATGATAAGACCTATGCTAGGGTAAAGAAGCGCTTGCTTGCAAGCATAGAAAAAAAGGATTCAATAGTCAAATGACAATACCATCATGTCTTTATATTTTTGGCTTTTCTGGAGATTTTCACTTTGACCTAAAAGTACATACAAAACTATAAGTTGATCTCCAATTACATGGATTTGAGGAACATGTATATGTATATGCCTTCAGTATAGCTATGAGCAATCTTCTTGCAAAATCTTCTTACAAGAATCCCAGGCTTGAAAATTTATGCAGAGTAATTCTGGCTTTGGATATTGGAGAAATAGATAACATATCTTCAATCCCTGACCCTGACCTTTAAAAACTAACCTTGCTAGAAATACGGGATTAAGTTTAAGAAGCACTCTTACAGGGAGAAAAGGCAATCCCCAGGCAAAATAAGGAAGATAGAACTTCAATGTAGAGGGGCACCTGGGTGACTCAGTGGGTTAAGTCTCTGCCTTTGGCTTAGGTCATGATCTCAGGGTCCTGATATTGAGGCCTGCATCTGGCTCTATGCTCAGCAGGGAGCCATGCTTCCCCCTCTCCCTCTGCCTGCCTCTCTGCCTACCTGTGATCTCTCTCTGTCAAATAAATAAATAAAATCTTTAAAAAAAAAAAAGAACTTCAATGTAGATTATAAGAAAACCAGCAGGCACTGGGGCTATGGGGAGGTCTTAATTACTGTTCTTAGCACCTACATTAGGATTTAATACAGAGATTCCATGTAGAGTTGAGACCCTCAGAGATTCTATTCATGTGATGAAGGCTTACAAAGAAGGCTTACAGGGAGATGATGAGGAAGATAGTGTGTCTATCTGGATCCTGGGTGAGGGAACGTATCTTGAAATTCGAAGCAATGGATCCTCACCCACTGAGTTTTTGGTTCAGTTTATATTAACCGAATGGTTCTGGAAACCCTACACTAAGAAACCTATACTATGAAATATGCATTGGCCCAAAGACAGAGGTAGGTTTGTGGTACTAGGAGGAAGCAAATGCAAAATCTCTCTGACCATACAGGATCCCTATAAATGAAGCCCTGGGAAGGCAAGCTCACAATCCAAAGTCAGAAAACACTAATTAATTAATTAATTAATTAATTAATTAATTCCCTAAAGAGAGTCACAGCCATGACAAACTGGATGAATAGTATCTCAGGACATTAGGTAATTATGCCAACTGGTGCATGAGAATGGATGTTTAAAATGATTAAAAACACTATACAATATTGAAAGCATAAGAAATTAAAAACAAAAATAAAGAATAGGAGTATTTGAAAAAAGAAGTGAATATAAATTTCAGAAATGAAAAATTTCCATTGGAATTAAAATTTTAACACATCAGTTGATTAGAGCTAGAAGAATGGAAGATTGGTGACCTGGAAGCTAGATAATAACAATGCCTATTGAGTGCTTACCAAGCCTACAAGTGCTAAAAAAGTAATTGTTATCCTATTATTTTTTTAATTGTTTTAATTTGTTTAATTGTTGTTTGTTGTTAATTTTATTACTGCAAGAATATTCATTAGTATATTCTGGATGGCTGGAATTTTTTGGTGACAAACAAACTGGCTCTGTCATCTGTGTGCTATCAACTACTCTTCTGTATTGCCTCTGAGGAAATTGTTCAGAATTAAGAAGAGTAATAACTAGATGGTCAATATGGAAGATAAAGTGTAAAGTTCTAATATGTATTTCTAATTATCCTTCCTTAACACTCTGGAGATGCACACACGCCTGGATTTCTCTGTCTTCTTCACTGGCTACTGTGTCTCATGCTCTTATGCTTGTTCTGCCTCTTTAATATTGGACCACCCACAGTTCAGACAGCAAACTACTACTCCTCTGTGGAGTACTCATTCAACTGATCTCATACTTTTCAATCTCTATATATCTCCGTGTTGATAACTCCCAATTTGTATCACACACACACAAACACACACACACATATATGAATAACAACCTGCATAGTACCCCAAATTTGCATCCCCACAGTCCAGCTCTCACAGTATTTCCCATTTTAGTTCCTTCCAGGTCTCCAAGACATTTTTTTTCTCTTATAAATCACACTTAAAACAAAACAATCCTAATCAATTTCCTGCTCTTGTCCTTGATCTTTTTTCAAGTTTATATGATCCTACTTAAGTGTAAGTCAAATGATGTCACATTTTTGCTCAAAGCTACCCAATTCTCACAGAGAAATAAAAGCTTGTAAATTTGTAAATAATTAGACTATCCTCAGCAGTAATTCTCATAATTTTCCACTCTTCTCTTTTTCACTGTACTTCAATCACATAGGCCTCCTCTAGTATTCTAGACATACCTCAGCATATTTGCACACGTTCCCTCTGCATGGAAAATTCTTCCCCTATATAGCCACATAGCATCTTCCTTTAATTCCTTTCTTATTTACTTAAATATCACCTTCCCTTGCCTTCTGTGTGAAATTACAACCCTTAATAACTCATGATTTCCTATACCTGCTTTAGTTTTCTCTTTAGCACTTACTATTGTACATAAAATATGTTCTTTTAATTTTTGCTTAGTCTACATCTCCTAAAAGGTAAACTCCATATGTCACTACTGAATCCCCAAAGCCTAAAGACATTGTGGGCTCAAGCAGGTCCTGAAGACATAAATAAATTGCATGACCAGAAAGCTTGTACTCCCAGTGCACATATTCACCCTGTTTTATTGTCATTTCTTTTTCAACTCTTATCTATGGCCTCATGAAGAGTTTCTATAACTAGGTGACTAAGAAAATAATTGTAGATGTCATCTAGGTGGGTCTGTGTGATAGGACATCACCAAACTGAAATGGAAATCTATAGCATTAAAACCTTCTTTAGGGGGTCAGTGAGAAAAGAAATCTTTGGAGGGTGTAGAATTTTAGTTGTCTACTTTATCTATATTGATCTATATGGATTTATGAATGATGAAGAATGGTTGAATGATGAGGAACTTAGATAAAATAAGATTAGTAGATTAAATAAAAGGCAGAAAAAGACTTCAAGTCCCTGACTCTGGGCTTTTCAGTTTCAATGGATGCTTCCGACAACACAGGTTGTCCTGACCAAAATTCATATGCACCTCTGTGAGGCTCTGGGAAAAAAATTGGGGAGCAGCTTTCAATCATATTGATCTTTTCCTCATTAACACTTTTCATGGCTTCTGCTGGTTTTCTAATAATAACAACCTTGAGCCCACCAGAGATTCTTTCTCATAACTTTTGTAATCTAGTTGGTCTCCCTACTTTGGCATAACTTGCTTTAAGTGCTTTATGTCGGAAGTATTTCAGAATTAAAATATAAGTATTTATAAACAGAAAGGAAAACCTATGAGAATATTTCAGAAGTGGTACAAAGCATCAAAGCAGATGGGCTCTAGACAAAATAGGGTTATTTCAGTCTCATTTATATATTCTAAATCTGTTCACCTCCAAGATCTTTGATAACTTTTGCTTTACTGTTCTCTAGCTGACGATACCCCACTATAACATCCTATCGAGATTGTCCCCCACTTCTACATTTCTTCTGTAACTTTTATTTTTCATCTATCAAAACTTATTTCCTAATATTTAACCTTTCTTGGTTTGAAGTATTTACACTTAAATCTTCAAACTGTATAAGAAGTTCCTATTCCCATTCTGATTCATCCTAATTTCTGGGAATTGTGAAAGAGGATACTATTGATCTTAATGGATTACTCTCTCTCAAATTCCATTTTCTAAAATAAGGGACCTCTTCTTTTCTTTTTTTTCTTCTTCTTCTTCTTTTTTTTTTTTTTCAAGTAGGCTCCATGCCCAGCATGGAGTCCAACGTGGGGCTTGAATTCACCACGCTGAGTCCAAGACCTGAGCTGAGATCAAGAATTGGACACCAATTGACTGAGCCACCCATGTGCCCCAAGATACCTCTTTTTGTCAGACATCCAGGAAAGAAGATTAAGATGAGCTTTGGTCAAAAGAAAGCCAAGAAGTACTTAATTTTTGCCTTTCCTCTTTTCCTTCTGCCTCTCTCTTCCAACACTTGTCTCTCCATCCCATCTTAATTTACTTACCACAAAGAAAAGCTTCTCTCATTTGTAAATATTTTTATAGTTAATAATTATGTTACTTATTTTTCTTTGCATATAACATGATTCTTGCTCAGACATACAGAACCTCTGATTTTTCATACCCTTAGTTTTTTGGTTTATACCAAATGTGGAGGATTTTAATTTGACTAAATTATTGTCCAAGGGTATTAAATTTTAAGACAAGCATAGGCTTGTTATAAAAATTTAGATTAGCTTACTTAAATATTAAAAATTAAATAAAACCATGCATAAAAGTTAAGCTAATTTTAATTTAAAAATAAAATAAGTTACAAAGAAAACAAAACCACTAATTCAAAAAGCTGTAAGTACCCCTATGTTTATTGTAGCATTATTTATAATAACCACGCTATGGAAGCAAACTAAGTGTCTATCAATAGATGAATGAATAAAGAATATATGTAATACATATTGTATGTGTGAAATATATATCAGAATATAACTTAGCCATAAAAAATAATGAGATCTTGTAATTTGCAACAATAAGGCTGGAACTCGAGGGTATTATTTTAAGTGAAATAAATCAGACAGAAAGACAAATACTATATGATGTTACTTATTATGAAATCTAAAAAGCAAATTAAAGAAACAGAAACAGACCTATATATACAAAGAACAGCTGATAGTTGCTAGGAGGTGGGAGAGATGAGCAAAATGGATAAAGGAGAGTGGGAGGTACAGACTTCCAGTTAGAAAATGGATAAGTCATGGGGATAAAAGAATAAGGAATATAGCCAATAGTATTTTAATAGCATTGTATGGTGACAGATGGTAGCTATGGTTATGGTGAGCATTGCATAACAGATAGATTTGTGAAATCACTATGTTTTAGACTAAAACAAATGTTTCAGGTGTGTCAAGTATACTTCAATTAAAAAATAAATAAAAATTGAGATGCCTGGGTGGCTCAGTCGGTTAAGCATCTGCCTTTGGCTCAAGTCATAACCCCAGGGTCCTGGGATCCTGTCCCACATCAGGCTTCCTGCTCAGTGGGGATTGTGCTTCTCCCTCTGCCTGTCATTTTCCCCGCTTGTGGACTCGTGCCCTCTCTCTCTCTCTCTAAATAAAGTAATAAATAAATAAATAAATAAATGAACTTTATAAATAAATAAATAAATAAATAAATAAATATTTTTAAAAAATAAGGCAAGTTAAGGAATAAAATTCCACCAGTAAATAGGGCTGAACCTTAACAATTCCTTGTCAAAATATGCAAGCATTTTTATGCCCCAATTGCAATCATGGATTTAAACAAACAAACATACAAACAAGCAACCAGTAACATTTCTCATTTATATAAAATATTTATATTATCCAGGAAAAAAAGGTAAAAACTAAATTAGTTACATTTTCCTAACATTTTATGTTTCACGGTGGTCTTTGGGACTCTATATATTAAGCAGAACTTTACTTTGCAAGTATTTTCAAGCTTTCTATTATGTAAGTTATTTTAATTTTATTTTGTAAAAGCAGAACATACTTCTATAATTGAAATACTCATTCTATCTTAAAAAAAAAGAGTCCTATATGAAATGCCAAATGGTTAAGTGATAACACCATGGCTTGATATTTTGTATTATTTAAGGACACTTAATCTGGGTCTTTGATGTTTTGAAAGAAAAATCTATTAAAGAATTTGTTGGCTGTAGATATTTGTATGGTTAGACCTATTCTACCAAAAGGTGATTGTGAAGAATAATTTATAATGAAAAGTAGCTATTCCAATGATCTTAATTTTACTACTGGGTGGTATATAGAGCCAAGGGATTATTTCTGATTTTAGTACTTACATATGTGATAACTGTCTGTATCTTAATAATCAAATGCTGGGCTTGGGTTCAAGATTGTAACATAGGAGACTTCTGAACTCACATCCAGATACCTGAATCTACAGCTACATAAAGAAAAACTTCCTCTGGGGAAAAAAAAAACACAATAACTGTCTGAGCAACTCTTACAAATTGGTTATACAAAAGAAAGTCCACATTGAAGCCGGTAAAAGAGGATGGGGCAAAATGTCACCATATACTTCATCTCCAGCGTAACAACCCACATTTGGGGCTTCTCTCTGAGGAACAAAGGATTTGAACCCCAAATTGGGTACCATAACTTTAAGACTTGTACATGAGTGACAAGAACCCAAAACATCTATCTTTGAAAACCAATGGAACTTGCATTCACCACACCCACAAGTTTATGGCAAACTGAGAAACTGCTCTTAAAGGGCTCAAACACAAACTGCCTTGGGACTCAGAACAGAAGAAGGTGATTGAGAGAAACCCAAACTTTATGAGAAAGAGGCTCATTTGTTAATCATAAAGCATCAGCCTAAGGGACAGCCATCTAATTTAACATATACTTAGAGGCCTATTGGTTGGTGTGTATTTGCACTCTCATTCTGTCTCCAGCCAGTAGGCACTTTTTTCTTCTGCCATTCCTATGGTGCCATCTATACATCCTCCCTCTGTCTTATTGTAACCAGTGGAAACCATCTTTTTTTCGTTGTTGTTTTTAAACTCTAGGCCTTTTTATTTTCTCCAAGCAGTACATGTATGTACCTGCTCTACCTTGCTTCAGCTGGTAGATTCCAGTCACTTTCCCCATCTGCCATACTCCAGAGCATTAGTATCTTCTGGACAGGAATTTTCACATGCATCTGGTTCCCCAGGTTTTGTAGTTGGGACCCAGAGGACACTCCTTGTTTGCCTGGCTCTGGAGGCCCAGGGGGCTTGTGATCATGAGTCACATAGAACTGAAACAATTGAAGAGACAGTTCTTGACAGAATTCCAGCACAGGGCACGCACAGATAGCATACCAAAACACAGCTCTAATTTATCTGTGAAAGAAGCCTGTTTACTTGTTGTAGATCTTTGACCTGAGGGACAGGCTTCAGGTGTGGTACACTTTTAGGGGGTCTATAGAATGACTCCTAGGGAATGTAAACTGATGGATGCCATCCTTGTAGTTTTTCTCTGCCTTGCTATAGATCCCAGGTATCTCACAGAAAGAAACTTATATAGTCACTAGGTGCCCTGAATTTTGTGCCTGCCATTCAGGAGATACCTATTGACTGCCTGGCTCTAGTAGTCAGTGGGCTTGTACTTGTAGTCCAACCACTGTATACACTTGCATGCATTAAAGATTGTTGCCAGAGTGGCTTCCAAAAGCCTGAATCTAGGCACTGACTCAGACTTTTCCCTTTGGGACAATGACATGATAATTTCCCTTTGGCACATCCTCATCTACTTAGAGCCATAAAATATAAAATATCCTGCTTGTACAATCTCCAGGGTTTGAGAGACAATCAAGATCTAGGGCAGATTTAAGTGATATGGCTAATTTTCTACACGAGGCCACTCACTCAAGACTAAGAGACATGGCTCTTTTATCTAATAGATAGAAACCAACACAGAGAGCCAAGCAAAATGAAGAAATGGAGGAAAACATTCCAAATGAAAGAAATTAAAACCACAGCGAAAAATAAATCTTAACAAAATAGAATTAAGTAACTTACTTAAATAATGGTTAAAATAATGGTTAAAAAGGTGCTAACTGACCTCAGGAGAAGGATGGATGAACACAGTGAGAACTTCAACAAAGAGATAGAATATAAGAAAGTATTAAATAGAAGTCACAGAACATAAGAATGCAATAATGAACTGAAAAATACACTAGAGAAACTCAACAGCAGGCAAGATGAAGCAGAAGAAAGAATCAGGAACTTGCCAGGGCAGTGATCTTACCTAATGGGAGAAGCTAAAAGAAAAATGAAAAAAAGCACAAATAGATTAATATATCTATGGGACAACATCAGGAGGACTAATTTTTTCATTGTAAGGGTCCCAGAAGAAGAGAGAGATAAAGGGGCAGAAAACATATATGAAGAAATAATGGCTGAAAATATCCCTAACCAGTGGAAGGAAACAAATATCCAGATCTAATAAGCCCACAAAGTACCAAATGAGGAACCCAAAAAGATGTACACCTTATAATTAAAATGTTGAAAGTTAAAAACAAGAGAATTTTAAAAGCAGCAAGGGAATTTCTTACATACAATGGAAACCCCATAACACTGTAGCAGTCTTTAGCAGAAACTTTGCAAGTCAGGAGAGGGTAGCACAGCATATTCAAAGTACCAAAAGAAAAGAAAAATCCAACAAACAAGCCCTCTGACAAAGTTACCATTCAGAATTGAAGGAGAGATAGTTTCCCAGACAAGCACAACATAAAGGAGTTTATCACTAAATTGGTTTTACAAGAAATATTAAAGGCATGTCTCTAAACTGAGAGGAAAGGGTGCTAATTAGTTATAGAAAAGACATGAAAGTATAAATCTTAGTAGTAAAGGTAAATGTATAGTAAAGTAGTGGATTAATAACTTATAATGCTAATATAAATGTTAATAGCCCAAAATAGTAAAACTAACTATAACTACAATAACAAAGGATAAACAAGATAAAAATATAGAATGTGACATCCCAAATATAAAATGTAGAATGGGTGAGTAAAATTAAACTTAAGTTGTTAAATTTTCAAAATACTTTATTTATTTATTTGAGAGCATGCGAGAGAGAACACAAGAGGTGCAAGGAGCAGAGGGAGAAGCAGGTTCCCCACAGAGCAAGGATCCCAAATTGGGGCTTGATCCCAGGAACCCTGAAATCATGACCTGATCCAAAGGCAGATGCTTAACTGACTGAGCCTCCCAGGTGTCCCTATGTGTACATTTCATAATAACGGCAAAGCAAAAGTCAGTAGCAGATAAAGAAAAAGTTAAGAAGAAAATAATCTAAGCTTACAACCAAAAAAAGTCATCAAACTACAAAGAAAGACAGGAAGAGAAGAAAGGAACAGAAAGGAATGAAAAAACAGCTCCCAAACAATTAACAAAATGGCAGTAAGTACCCACTTTTCAAAAATGACTTTAAATGTAAATGGACCAAATTCTCCAATCAAAAGATATAGGATGGGCGACTGGATAAAAAACAAGACCCATCTAAATACTGCCTACAAAGACTCATTCAGCTCTAAAGTCACACATAGGCCCAAAGAAAAGGAACAGAAAAAGATATTTCATGCAAATAGAAACCAACAGAAAGAGGGGTAGCCATACTTCTATCAGATAAAATACTTTAAGCCAAAACTAATAATAAGAGACAAAGAAAGTATTACATAATGATAAAGGGATTAATATATTTAGAAGCTATAACAATAGTTAATAAATACATACACCCAACACCGGAGCACATAAATATATTAAACAAGTTGTAAAAGATCTAAAGAGAGAAATAGACAAGAATACAATAATAGTAGAGGACTTCAATACCTCACTGTCAGCAAAGGGTACATTATCTGAACAGAAAAGCAACAAGGAAATATTGGAATTTAACCATACTTTGGACCAAATGGACTTAATAGACTAATATAGAATATTTCATTGAATATGAGAATACCCATTCTCTCAAGGGCGCATGTAATATTCTCTAGGATAAATTATATGAAACGACACAAAATTAGTCTTAACAAATTTAAGAAGATTAGAATCACACCAACTATCTTTTCTGACCAGTGTTATGAAACTAGATGAAGGAAATAAAATATCTGAAATCAAATGAAGGGCACGTGGGTGGTTCAGTTGGTTAAGTGTCCGCCTTCGGCTCAGGTCATGATCCCAGGGTCCTGGGATTGAATCCCGCATTGGGCTCCCTGCTCAGTGGGAGTTTGCTTCTCCCTCTGCTCCTCCCCACCCCTCTCATGTTTGTGCTCTCTCTCTCTTACAAAAATAAATAAAATCTTTTTAAAAAATTAAATTAAAATGGAAACACGACATAGCAAGTCCTACGTGATGCTGCAAAAGCCCTTCTGAGGGGAAGGTTTATAGCAATAAAGGCATATATTATGGCACCTGGGTGGCTCAGTTGGTTAAGTAACTGCCTTCAGCTCAGGTCATGATCCCAGGGTCCCTGGACTGAGTCCTTCATTGGGCTCCCAGCTCCATGGGGAGTCTGCTTCTCCCTCTGACCTTCTCTCCTCTCATGCTCTCTCTTACTTGCTCTCACTTTCAAAGAAATAAATGAAATCTTAAAAGAAATCATATATTACAAACTTAGAAAGGTCCCAAGGTACCCAAATTTATGTCTCAAAAAACCTAGAAAACAAATTAAGCCCAGTGTTAACAAAAGGAAGGAAATAAATAAAAATCTAAACAGAAATAAATTAAAGACCAGAAAAACAATAGAAAGGATTAATGAAACTAAGAGCTGGTTTTTTAAAAACAAAATTGACAGACCTTTAGCTACACTAAGAAAAAAAGAAAATATAAAACTCAAATATAAAACTAGAAATTAAAAAGGAGACATTACAATTAATACTAAAGAAATATGTAGGATCATAGGACTCAGCAATGAATAATTATATGCCAACAAATTAGATAATCTAGAAAAAATACGTAAATTCCTAGGAACATACAATCACTGGAGACTGAGTCAGGAATAAATAGAAAATCTGAAGAGACCAATAATGAATAAAGAGATTAAATCAGTAATCAAAATCCTCCCAACACAGAAAACCCCACAGGACAGCTTCACTGGTTTATTCTATCAAACATTTAAAGAATATTTAATGCCAATCTTCCTCAAACTCTTCCAAAAAATAGAAGAGTAGAGAACACTTTCACTCATTCTACAAGGCCAGTATTACCCTGATACCAAAGGAGATAAGGATACTACAAAAAAAGAAAACTATATACCACCATGTCTGATAAATTAAAGAAGAAAAAATTTCTCAATAAAATATTATTAAACCATGCAATACATGCCCTCCTTTTTTTTTTTTAATTTTATTATTTATTTTGACAGAGCGAGAGAGATCACAAGTAGGCAGAGAGGCAGGCAGAGAGAGAGAGGAGGAAGCAGGCTCTCCGCCGAGCAGAGAGCCCGATATGGGCCTCGATCCCAGGACCCTGAGATCATGACCTGAGCCGAAGGCAGAGGCTTTAACCCACTGAGCCACCCAGGCGCCCAACATGCCCTCCTTAATATCCACCACCAGGCTCACTCAACCCACTATCCCCCTCCCGTCCATAACTCTTAGTTTGTTTCTCAGAGTCCACAGTCTCTCATGGTTCGTCTCCCCCTCCGATTTACTCCAATTCACTTTTCCTTTCCTTCTCCTAGAGTCCTCCATTTTATTCCTTATGTTCCACAAGTAAGTGAAAACATATAATTGACTTTCTCTTCTTGACTTATTTCACTCAGCATAATCTCCTCCAGACCCGTCCATGTTGTTGTTGTTGTTGTTATTGTTGTTTAAGATTATTTATTTGAGAGAGAGAGAGAGAGAGAGAGAGAGAGAGAGNAAGAGGCGTACAAGTGGAAGGAGGGGAAGAGGGAGAGAAACTCCAAGCCCACTCTATGCTGAGCTTGGAGCCCAGTGAGGCACAGTCAGAAGACCCATGAGACTGTGACCTGAGCAGAAACTAAGAGTCAAATGCTTAACTGACTGAGCCACCCAGGTGCCCCCGACTGCTGTTTTTTCAGTTTAAAAAAAAGGCATTTTGATATGAAATGCACAGTGTTACTCAATCATTCATGACAATCCAACCATTCAAAGTGTAAAATAGATCAAAGAATTTTATTATAACAGAGAAGAAAAATTCACTGATATACTTTTAGATTTCACCTTGCAAATAACCTTTAATAAGCTGCCATTTGTTGAGTTTTGGTATAATATTAAAGAAAAAACACATAATTACCTGAAAAGGCTATTAAAATATTCTTTCATCTGTATGTTTGTGTGAGGCCAGATTTTCTTCATAAATTTCAACCAAAATCCAAAACAGATAGAATATGAAAGCATATATGATAATCCAGCTCTCTTCAAATGGGTCATTCATTAACAGATTTGTGAAAATGCTACTTTTGTCACTATTTTTGTTTGTTTGTTTTGGGATAATATGGCAACTTCTCATAAAATGTTATTTATGCTAAATAGGTTTATTATTATTAAATTTAATTGAATTAATAAATATGTTTTTAAATTTTTATTTTAGCTTTTTATTTTTTTAACTTTGGGGGATCTTTTTAATTTAAGTTAGAACATACTGTACATTCCAGTATCACAGTTTTGTGTCTGTAGTTTTTTTAAGTTTTAATTTTAATTACTTTAATTTCTTATATGATAAATATTTACAGCTACATTAAAAAAAATCTCTTGGTGGGCGCCTGGGTGGCTCAGTGGGTTAAAGCCGCTGCCTTCGGCTCAGGTCATGACCCCAGGGTCCTGGGATCGAGGCCCACGTCGGGCTCTCTGCTCAGCAGGGAGCCTGCTTCCTCCTCTCTCCTCTCTCTCTGCTTGCCTCTCTGCCTACTTGTAATCTCTCTCTCTGTGTCAAATAAATAAATAAAATCTTNAGCCCTCAGGATTTTTAAAAAGTTTAAAGGGATCCTGAGATGTAACATTTTGAGAACTTTTAGACTATACTATGCTGCTTAAATATCTAAACATAACACAGCAATTGTATATAAATGATTACTTCTAAAGTGCTTGACATAAGTACGGATGGATATATATATCTCTGCTATGTGTGGATTGTTTATTTGGATATATTCTCACCAAAGTTTGCACTTTTGAGAACTGCAATAATTGAGAATACCAAAACTCCAGAGGTAATTCCTTTCATCTTTTGATAGCTCTACAATGAGAAAGGTCTTGGTTATTTTCAACCCAAGTCAATATTCTTAAATTCTTCAATCTAACACAACTACCATTCTATTAATGTAGACTAGCATTGTATCTGGTATATGAGTTAGTACATTATACCAATGTTGACAATTACTTGAGACTGATATTGAGCTTACTAACAAATATTCTGATGTCATGACTTCTTACTTCCTAGGTATTTTTGCTCAATCAAATTGCCATTTTCTTCCATCCTGTTTAGAACCAAATGTAACAGTTTATGTCTACCCACTTTCGAGTTCATCCTAGCAGACTAATTGCTTTACTACGTTAAGTTCTTTTAGATTCTAGTACTTCATTAATGACCACTTCCTGTTATTTGCAAATTTTATAAAATGTATTCAATATGTTTTCATATTATTGGTTAACATGCTTTTTAAAAATTTCTCTATAATCATCATCCACATTTCTTTTCCTATCCAGTAGGTTATATGAAAAACCTCCAGAAATGCCATGCTAATTCCACATAACTGAAAAGAGACAATTAGATTAATCATAATGACATTTACTAAATGAACCCATTAGTACATCCAGTGATTAATGGTTTAATTTTCTAAGCACACAAATTTTAAATATCTAATTCTAGAAACTTACCAAAGATCTATATACTCACATCTGCTTATAATTTACAGAATCTAATTTATTCTTTTTATTGAAAACACAAGCTACATCTTTCCTTCTTTCTCTTCTCTGTGCTTTTTGCAACAGTAATACAACTCCTCTAGAGACTTCATCTGAAACATATCTCAGTATCCTTCTAAAAAATTCATCAGAGTTTTGTTGTCAAATAATGCCCAGATCAGATTTTTCTTCTCTGGGAAACCTGTCTTCCTAATAAACTAAAGAGCTTAGCCTTAAACTTGAAGGGCAGGCCAGCACCAAAGAATGAAAGTGTGCTGGAGTCAAAAGACTTGCTCTCAAATGCCAGTGCTGCCTCCTACTGTCTGAAGAAACTGAAGGCTGATTAATTTATTAAACAGTTTTCCCCAGTTACAAAATTACGTAATAATAACCCACCCTCCCCCCTTGGAGGGACTTGGACACTACATATTCAAGGCATAATGTGTAGTGCTAACAAAATTTTCAATAAATTTCAGCTTTTATGGTCATTCAATACCCATTTTCTAATTTTTACATTTCTCTATTCTCTATGCTTTCTTTTATTCTTTCATGGCTCATGTTCATTTTAAGTTATCTATAGAGTCATAAATCGGATATTTTCATAGGTTTGTTTGGTCTATAGAGCTGCATTGGGCATTGGATTTTGTAATAAATGCTCTTTTTTTCTTCCTTAAGAGATTTTATAATTTCCTGGTTTTGTTTTTTGTTTTTTTTAAAGAGATTTTTAAAGATATTTTTTAAAGAGAGTCCTGGATTCTTTCAGAACATAAATATAGGTAAAGCAAAAAGTCACATGTGATAATATTATTAATGAAATATAGAAAAATATTAATAGAAAGTGAGAACTTGATATTATTTTTATGGCTTCAGTTATTCCTTTATTTTTTACTCTCACTGATGACACATTTGGTCTAAAATAAGTAATAAACTAAAAGGACATACATTCTTAGGTGCCAAGGGTGAAAAATATTTTTGCATTGCCAATTATACTTGCTTTATCCTAGGGACTGAATATATGATTGAAATATTTACAGCAATGCCTTGAGGAGTATCTTACCCATGTGAGTAATGTGCTTACACATGGTTATACAATTCAGAACTAGACAATTAATTCCCTAAGTGCCCCCATGACCCTCTACATATTTAATGAAGCTGCTGTTAATACATTTGCCTTTGTACTTTGTGTTTAAAGATTGAATAATTATTATTTCCATAATTTGTTACTTCTATCAGTTCTTAATACCATTAGTTTCCACATTTGTAATACAGAGTACTCAAAGCATAAAATAGACTGTTGTCCACATTAAATATCAATGTTATCCATTAAATAACATCAAAACTCCCAGTTTCTTTGTTTAAATTATAGTAGCAATGTCATTTTACCAATGTTCTTTTCAACAGTGTGGTGCTACAGCACTTTCTTTTTAGTGAAGGGAAGACACATGATATTTATGTTTTCATATTCTATATGTTTACTACAGTACACAAATACATGAAGCAATAAAAAAGTGAAAATTCATTTTGACATTTGACTTTATGTAATAATTTAGGTCTGGCTTTTCAGTTTGGATTTTTTTGGTTTACTCAGTTGCAATAATGACTTTATTCATCCTGAAGCAAGTGAGTGCAATGTTATTGCAATCACAAAGGATCACAGGAATCAAAGTATTGATTTTTTTTTCTTAACTCATAATCAAAACCTCTGCAACATGTAGGTGCTGGCTCAGAGTTTCTAAAGTTGAAAGCTGTAGAATGTGAACTTTTCTTTCCTCAAGGCTATAACTTTATTTTTCCTACCCAATTCTAGAGAGACTACAGAGAAAGAGGGGTAAACAGACCTTAGCATTTTGCAATTGCTCATAGAGCCTGGTTGGTGTCTCAGCTGCGTGTGCAAGCAGCTGTAACAAAAAACTTTGCCTACAGGCAAATGCCCACTGAAGCCATTTTTCCCCCTAGCATGTCTAGGAGCTCTGCTCCAGGCTAAACTTATGACTTTGGTTACTTTTCAAATCTACATTATCAACAATTTTATTTGAATACCAAGTCACATTTCAGATTTTCTGTATTTTAAAAATCTATCAGTAACACATCCCTGCTTTCTTGAGTCCCCCATATTCAAATGATAAAAAAAATCTTTTAGAGCAATATATATTAATAAAGTAGTACTAGGCTCTATGTTTCATCAATATTAATTTTACTTATTAGAAAATTCTCAAAAATAAGGAGAAAAACAAATGTTTTATAAGTTTTACAGAACTGATTATTTGGGACTGACTCAGAAATCAGGTATATGATGACAATTAAAGTATCCATGGTAGAGCATAAAGCTGTTTTGCATACTCTGTAGTAAGAAATGATCTGACATTTTAATAAAGGTAAATGATAAATTGGAAAACAATTGTATACAAGGGAAAGATGAAATGCAACTAGAAAATCCTTAAGACTTTATTGGCCAATATTTACTGTACTTCTGACAGATGCTGTCTTTGGAGATATGGTAATGTCCCCTATTCACTTCTGTCTCATATTCTGTGGCATCATGAAATTTATGCAATTTCTGTGAATATTTTTACATGCACCCAATATAAATTTCAGCTTATCTATAGATTATTGTCAAAGATATCTATAAGTTTCTGAAAACATCTTGAAAATTCTAAGAATTTATTTTGCTTGAAGGTATTACTGATTATGTTAAAATTCTACTGGGATTCTCATTTTTATTATCACCATCCAGTTTTCTTCTCATGTACTTGGAAATATACAGGCAGAACTTTAAGCATTGAAATCAAAACAAAATCAACAATAACATATTCATGGTAGGCACACACAATTGGTACTATTTACTTTGGTAATGTTATGTTGAAATGTTACATTTATACATTTTTATTGATTGTCCAATGGAAAATTAATATGTGCATATGATAAATAAAAAGGAACATAAAAGGAAAGATTCTTGTTTTTTTTAAATATTTTATTTATTTATTTGAGAGAGAGAGAGAGAGAGTGAGAGCCCACACAAAAGCTGGGAGAACAGCAGGAAGAGGGAGAAGCAGGTTCCATGCTGAGCAGGGATCCCGATGTGGGCTCCATCCCAGGACCCCCAGATCATGACCTGAGCCAAAGGCAGTCATTCAACCTACTGAGCTACCCACGTACCCCAGAAAGATTCTTTTCTATACAAGATTCTACAGCACTTTTTTTATATGCAAACATTGTTAATATTATTTTGAGCATCCTAACCATCATTTGACTATAAATTTGCACAGATATTAAATTTTAACAAAAGTGAGATGTTACACACACACATTTCCTCTTATTTAGTTTTCTATCTCCAGTAAATAATATATATTTTGGCTCCATATCATCATATTAGATCTACTTCATTATTTTAGCACCTACAGAGTGAATATTGATTATATAAATATACTATGCTACATTTAATTAGCCCTATATTAATGGGCATTTTACTCATTTCTAGCATTTTGCTAATACAAACTGTGCTACAATGAGAATCTTTGTACACATGTCTTTGCACAATTGTAACCCAGTGATGTGCTTTAACTAATAGAATATGGAGGACATGATATTTTCCTGCTTTTGTGCCATAGGTAGTAAGTTGCCAAGTAAGAACTCCAACTGCCAGAGACTACCACAACCTCCCAAACTATAGAGTTGTGAATAAATAATACAATGTCTTAAGCTACTGATTTCTATGAAAGCTAGTTACACAGCAGTAGGTAACCAAGAGATGCTTCATTACATTTAAAGCATTCTGTTCATCAAAGTGCACCATTAAGAGAATGAAAAGAAAGTCTTGGATTAGAAGTCATTTAAAATACAAAAGACTGAAAAAGAACTTATTTTCAGATTATATAAAGAATCTCTAAAAGTAAGTTGAAAATCTAAATAGTAAATGGGCAAAAGGCTGGACACATCTTGTAAAAGAATATATTAAAATAGATAATAGTTCTATAAAAGGTGTTCAACATCATTAGTAATCATAGAAAAGCAAATTAAACTGCAAGGAAATAACCAGTGCCTATCCATCAGTGATTAAAATAGAGAGTTTAGGGCACCTGGGTGGCTCAGTGGGTTGAAGCCTCTGCCTTCGGCTCAGGTCATGATCTCAGGGTCCTGGGATCGAGGCCCGCATCGGGCACCCTGCTCGGCGGGGAGCCTGCTTCCCCCTCTCTCTCTGCCTGCTTCTCTCCCTACTTGTGATCTCTCTCTCTCTGTCAAATAAATAAATAAAAATATTTAAAAAAATAAAATAAAATAGAGAGTTTGCCAATACCAAATGTTGACAAGGATTCCTGCAGCAAGTGAAATTTTTTGACATACTCAGTGAGAGTATAAACAAGCATAACTACATGGGAGATACTGGACAGTCCTTACCAAACAGCAATTCCCCTCCTACAAAGATTCTCAAGTGAAATGAGTGAACTTGTCTTCCAAAGACAGATAAAAAAAATGTTCATAACAGCTTTACTAATAGCCAAAGTTAGAAGCAAGTAACTGTAGACAAAATGTTACATTTGTGCAGTGAATACACAGCAATGAAAAAAGTAAATGATTGATATCTGTAATTACATGGATGAATATTGTTTTTTGTTTTTCTTCATAAATGGCATATTTCCATCTAAAATTTTTATTTTGCTTATGAAGCACTTCCCCAACTACAAATTCTTTAAAAATGCAGAAATGCCTTGTTTCATTGTGCTTTACCTTTATTGCACTTCATAGATGCTGCATTTTATACAAATTGAAGGGTTTTGGCAGCATTGCATTGAGCAAATCTATTAACATTACCTTTTTCAATAGCATCAGCTCACTATATGTCTGCGTTACATTTTGTAATTCTCACAATATTTCAAACAATGTGTTATTATATTGTTAGGGTGATCTGTGGTTAGTGATCTTTGATGTTACTACTGTAACTATTTTGGGGCTCCACAGACCCTACTCATATAACCTGAGGAACTTAATTGATAAGTGTGTGTGTTCTGACTCCTCCAGCAACCAGACATTCCTCAGTGCCCTCTCTCTCTCCCTCTCCCCAAGCCTCTTTATTTCCTGAGACACAATACTGAAGTTAGGCCAATTAATAACCATACAATGACCTCTAAGAGTTTAAATGAAGAGTCACATGTCTCTCATTTTAATTAAAAAAAATAGAAATAACTAAGAATAGTGAGGAAAGAATATTGAAAGCTAAGATAGGCTGAAAACAAGGGCTCTTGCACTAAACAGTTAGCCAAATTGTGAATGCAAAGGAAAACATCTTAAAGGAAGTTAAAAGTGCTACTCCAGTGCACACACATAAAAAGAAAGCAAAGCAGCTTTATTGCTGAAATGAAAAAAGTTTGAGTGGTCTGGATAGAAGATTAAACCAGTCACAACATTCTCTTAAGCCAAAGCCTAGTCTAGAGCAAGGTCCTAAGTATCTTCAATTTTATGTAAGCTAAGAGAGGTGAGAAAGCTTCAGAAGAAAAATTTGAAGCTAGCAGGGTTGGTTCATGAGGTTTGAGGAAAAAAGCTGTCTCAATGTAAAAGTACAAAACGAAGCAGCAAGTACTGATACAGAAGTTGCAGCATGTTCTCCGGAAGAGCGCACTAAGATCGTTAATGAAAGTGGCTACACTAAACAGATTTTCAATGCACATGAAACAACCTTCTATTGGAAGGTTTTTCTAGGGCTTTCATAGCTAGAGAGGAGAAGCCAGTGGTTGGCTTCAAAGCTTCAAAGTTACAAAGGATAGGCTGATTTTATTAGAGGCTAATGCAGTTGGGGACTTTAAGTTGAAGCCAATGCTCATTTACCATTCTGAAAACCCTAGGAGCCTTAAGAATTATGCTACATCTACTCTGCTCATACTCTATAAAAGCAGCAATAAAACCTGGATGACAGCATATAAATTTATAATATGGTTTACTAAATATTTTAAGCCCACTGTTGAGACTTATTTAAAAAAAAAAACATTCCTTTCAGAATATTCTGTTCATTGACAATGTACCTGGTCACCCAAGAGCTCCAATGAAGATATAATGAGATTGATGATGTTTTTATGCCCACTAACATAACATCCGTGATGCAGCCCCTGGATCAAGAAATCATCTCAACTTTCAAGTCATATGTATATTTCATAAGATTCTAGCTGCCATAAATAATGATTTATCTGATGGAACTGGACACATGAAAACTTTCTGGAAAGGATTCACCATTCAGCCATTAAGAACATTCATGTTTGTAGGAGGAAGTCAAAATATCAACATGAACAGGACTGAGGAAGAAGTTGATTCCAACCTTTATGTATGTCTTTGAGGGGCTCAAGACTTCAGTGGAGGAAGTAACTGAAGATGTGGTAAAAAATCTTTACAGATGAGGAGTTGCTTCTTATGGAAAACAAAAAAGTGGTTTCTTGAGATGGAAGGTATTTCTGAAGATGCTGTGAAGATTTTTGAAATGATGAAGGATTTAGAATTTACACAAACTTGGGGTGCCTGGGTGGCTCAGTCTGTTAAGCGTCTGACTCTTGATTTGTTCAAGTCATGATCTCAGGGTCATGAGATTGAGCCCTGCATCAGGTTGTGTGTTGAGCATGGAGCCTGCTTAAGATTCTTTGTCTCTGTCTCCCTTTGCCCCTCTCTCCCTGTGGTCTCTTTTCTCTTTCACACACACACACACACACACACACACACACACACAAAGAATATTATACAAACTTAGTTGATAAAGCAGTGGGAGGGTTTGAGAGGGTTGACCTCAATTCTGAAAGAAGTTATATTATGGATAAAATGTTATCTAGCAGCATTGCATGCTATAGAGAAATTGCTTGTGAAAGGAAAAGTCAACTGATATGGCAAACTCCACTGTACTCTTATTTTTAAATTTTTTTTCACTGTTGTCTTATTTTAAGAAATTGCCATAGCCACTCCAACCTTTAGCAACCACCACTCTGATCAGTCAACAGCCATCAACATTGAGGTAAAAACCCACCACCAACAAAAATAATAGTAGTCACTGATGATGATTTGCATACTTAAGAATAAAGTATTTTTTAAAGATTTTATTTATTTATTTGACAGAGAGAGATCACAAGTAGGCAGAGAAGCAGGCAGAGAGAGAGGGGGAAGCAGGCTCCCTGCTGAGCAGAGAGCCCGATGTGGGGCTTGATCCCAGAACCCTGAGATCATGACCTGAGCCGAAGGCAGAGGCTTTAACCCACTGAGCCACCTGGTGCCCTGCAATAAAGTATTTTTAAATTAAGGCATACAATGCCCCTCCACCCTGGTACTAACCCTAATCCTAACCCTTTACTTGAGAAAAAAAATAAGATGTAGTACATATACAATGAAATATTACTCTTCCATAAAAAAGAATGTAATCTTGCCATTTGCAATGACATGGATGGAGCTAGAGGGTATTATGCTGAAAGAAAGAAATCAGTCAGAGAAAGACAAATGCCATATGATTTTGCTCATATATGGAAATCAAGAAGCAAAACAAAGGAGTAAATATGGGGGTAGAGAAAGAGAGAGGAAACCCATAAACAGACTCTCAACAAGAACAAACTGATGCTTACCAGAGGGGAAATGGATTAAATAGATGATGGGGATTAAGGAATGCACTTGTGATAAGCACCAGAGTGATGTATGGAAGTGTTGAACCACTATATTGTATACCTGAAACTAATATTACACTATATGTTAACTAACTGGAATTTAAATAAAAACTTAATAAAATAGAGATATGTACATTTTTAAGACATAATGCTATTGAACACTTAATATACTTCACTGTAATGTAAACATAACTTTTATATGCACTGGGAAAGCAAAAAATTCATTTGGCTTGCTTTATTGCAACATTCACTTTATTGTGGTGGTCTGGAACTGTACCGACAATATCTCTGAGGTATACCTTTGTATTATTTTAGCATCTTTATAGATTCTGGTTTTAATATTTAAATCTTTTTTTTAAAGATTTGTTTATTTATTTGACAGAGAGAGAGACAGTGAGAGAGGGAACACAAGTGTTGGGAGTGGGAGAGAGAGAAGCAGGCTTCCTGCAGAGCAGCGAGCCGGATGTGGGGCTCAATCCCAGGACCCCGGGATCATGACCTGAGCTGAAGGCAGACGCTAAATGACTGAGCCACCTAGACGCCCCAATATTTAAATGTTTGATTTATTTGCAATTATTGTTTGTTGCAAGAGAAGTTAAAAATCAGCATTATTTCTTTCTGATGACTAGCCATGCATTCCAACATTTGCAGAGTACTTGAATTTTCCTCACTAATTTGAAATGAAAATTTGTCATATATTATGTTCCTATGCTTGTTCATGTTTGTTTCTCAATTTTGTAACTAGCACCATTAATATGTTTATGTGCCAGTATAAAGCTATTTTAGTTATAAAAACCTTATTCACCTTTTACTCATTTTCTCTTTAGAATATTCTGGCTTTTCTAAAAAAAAAAAAGTTTTTTTTTTTGTTAAAAACTTTAACATTAGAACTGTTGAGTTCCAGAAACTATTTGATAAAATTACAGTTCAGATTAATTTAGGGGAGAAATGACATGTTATAAATATATTATATTTATTATGTATAATGCATATATTATATACATTAATATTATAATAAATATAAAAAACTCTACTCAAAAACTGTTTATGATTCCATATATTCAAGTTTTATTTTATGTCCTACACAAAAATTTCAAGTTTTCTTTTATATAGATCTACAATTCCTAAGTACATTGCCACTAGATACAGCCATAATCTTCTTTCTCTTCTTGACTTTTTATTTTATTTTTCCCTCCATCTTTTCTTTCTTTCAAGAAATATTACAAATGAGGACATTTTCTCATTAGGTAGTTTTTGTTATATTTATTATACAATGACTTTTTAGCTAATTATGTAGCTAACCACTTTAAAACAGATTCTTAATAGAAATCTACTAGTTTGTAACCATATTCTGTTGTTTTCAGACTTTTACTGAAATGAGACAACAGCATCTGCCAAAAGTATTCTTATTTATATACTGCTTGCATAAGTGGTCTACCTAATACAATCAGAGCATTTAAAATAATTGTTTTTTGAAAAATTGTGTTTTCATAATAATGGTATTTAGCTGAGATATGTATTTTAATCTCTTATTTGCTAGCCAATTATTCCTTAATGTTGTCAAACTATTTTCCCCACATCTCACCTTCATTTTAGGTAAAGTGTGTGTATGAGTGTGTTTGTTTTCATTAATGAATGCAGAAGTTCAAGTGCCTCTTTTAGTATCTATTATCTATTTTGTTCCTTTGAATCAGTAAAATTAATGTATGTCCTAATACTGAATTATCTACATTCCTTAGATAAAATTCACTGACTTGGTGATCCTTATGTATTAATATTACATTTAATATTTTTAGACTGGTATTTATAGTGATATTTGTCAGGAATTTTCTTCAATTTATTCTTTACCATTTTCAAGTTTGGGTGATAGATAACATTTTCCTAGCTTTCTAAAAAGAATTGTACAAATTTCTATACCTTTCTCTATGATCTAGAAAAATTGAAATGTAATAGGAAATATCTATCCCTTAATAGAAAATAATGCACCTCTAAAAAGTCTGGACATAACATTTTTGAAGGATAGTTCTTTAATATTTTTTTCAAATAGTTTAAAATTATTCTATTAGATTTTCCATCTCTTTTGGGTCCAGTTTTTCTAAGTCCAGGTTTTCAAATTAACTCATAATGCTGAGAGAGGTAATAAAAAGTAAATCTTATATTCTGCCACTTACCTTTCTATTATTATTTGTGCTTAAATTTTGCCATTTTTTCTGATTTCTATTTTATAAATATTTACTTTTATCTTTTAAAATTATTTTATTCTCTATTCATTTGTTTTATTTTGGTGTTCTTTTAATGATTGCATAAACTATGTTTTATTTTGATGCCGTTTTTTTCCTCTTCTTGTAATCTAAGTATATAGAATATTAATTTTTCATCTGAACATTTTCACCAGTATCACAAAAGAGCTGATAAAGAGTGTTATTGCCTTTATATTCTGCAACTTTATAGTTAATTTTTAAGAGCTAAGATTTAGGTTTTAAATTTCTAAGTGGTATTTTTTTGGGGGGTATCTTTTCAGTTTCTATCTTTATTATTGTGTTTATTTTTAATGTTACTACACTTGAGTCAGAAAAAGTGGTTTTACTCTTTCATTAATAATAAGATCTAGGCATCATGGTAAATCTCTATGTAAATGAATTATTTCTTGAGTGGTTACAAAGCGTATTCTATGTGCCCAGTGTATGTAAGTACACAAACATATCCGTCTTTGTATCCCACGAAAATTATTTTCTCCATATACTTAATTTTATTGGGAATAATTCATCTATTATTAGCTAGTACATAGATAGAAGGTGCTGATATTTTTCTAGCATTCTTGTTTTGTTAATTTTAATGCTCTTTAATTATTTAACATATGTATAATAGTTACTATATACCTGACTCCATACCAAGTCTTTTATAAGTACTGATTTCATTCTAGAATTAACTATTTGAAAATGTAATTTGCATTTTAGACATGAGAAAATTGAGACACAAAGAACCTAAGTGACTTACTCAAAGTCACATAGCTATAATCAGTGAACCTAGGATTTGTATTCAGTCTGTCTCACTTATTCCACAAAACACCAAAGAATTGCCAAAAAAACCTATTAGAGTAAAAAAGCAAATTCACAAAATTGCAAGATACAGTATTAACACATAAAACTCAGTTTTATTTCTGTACCCTAGCAAAGAACAATCTGAAAATGAATCTTTTAAAATTTCATATATAATAGCATTAAAAATATAAAATACATAGAAATAAATTTAACCAGGAAGGTGCAAGACTTGTACACTGAAAACTACAAAAGTTGAAAAAGTTAAAGAGCCTAAATAAACGGAAAGATGTCTGTTTTCAAGGACTGGAAGGCTTAATGTTGCTAACATGGCCAAATTCTCCAAAGTGATCTACAATGCAATTATGACTGTGAGGTGATGGTTGTTAACTAAACTTATTGTGGTAATCATTTCTCAATATCTACATTTATTGAATCGTTATGTTATACATCTAAAACTAATATAAGGTTACATGTTAATTATATCTCAATAAAACTGGGAAAATCTAAGAATTAAATAAATCCCAATGACTTTTTATTTGTTGGAATAAACAAAGAATCTAATCCTAAATTTTATATGGAAATTTAAGGGACCACAAGCAGCCAAAACAATCTTGAAAATAAGACCAACTGGGAAGACTCACACTTTCTGACTTCAAAACTTGCTACAAAACTAGAGTAATTAAAACGAGTATGGTACTGGCATCAAGATAGAAAGGTGGGGACCAATAGATTATAACTGAAAGCCAGAAATTAAACCCATGTACTTATGTCCAATTAATTTTTTTATTTTTTATTTATTTGAGAGAGAGAGAAAGAGTGAGAGAGAGAGCATGAGAGAGGAGAAGGTCACAGGGAGAAGCAGACTCCCCGTGGAGCTGGGTACCCGATATGGAACTCGATCCCGGGACTCTGGGATCATGAACTGAGCTAAAGGCGGTCACTTAACAAACTGAGCCACCCAGGCTCCCTGTCCAATCAATTTTGGATAAGAACTGTGAAGAATGGGGAATAGGGAGTGCATTCATAATGGGTACAAGATCTCCTTTGAAGGTGATAAACTGTTTTGTAACTAATAAAGGAGGTTGCACAACATTGAAAAGGTACTCAATGCCACTATTTGCTCTGCATTTCTTCCCACTTCATTTATTGTGATGCAGATTACTTGCCATTTTCTATACTTTCAATTTTTATGTATTAATTTTTAGACTTTATTTAGATATTAATTTTTCTTTTTTGATCCTTTCTGATAATATTGGTTATATATAGCCCATTTCTCTAAACTTCTATTTGAAGTTTTGTAGTGATTACCTTCAAAATTTTTTAGCCTTAAAGCTGGTGGAATTTTTTGTTTTTAAATTTAGGCATTTTAACTTGATTGTAAGAGAAGACAGTACAGTTTTCTTTTTTCACATACACTCTTCCTCCAAGCTGCTTTCTCTACTCAGAAATATTATTTTGGTTATTCTAGTTATTAAATGGTATATTTAAACAGTTATATCTTAAATCACAACTTTGGTAGAAGCTACTACATTCCTCCTACACAAGTTGAGGAAATCTGTTACGTTATACTTCCCTTCATCTAGGTTACCTCCTTCTAAATCTTTGTTCATTATATTAATATTATATTTTTAAATAAATTTTAACATTCATATCTTTTACAACCATTGTTTAGTTCTTGCACTGTGGTTTGTGTATTCATTACTCATCATTAAATTAAATTAAAAAATTTCTATGCATATCTTTGTTGGTTACAGTTTATTCCTAGGAAGGAATAATGGGTATTTTACTTCCTGAATTTTCATTATTTGATGATAGCATCTATTTCTTATGGACTCTGAATGCCAGATAGATACATTTTGATTGTAAAAGACTTAAATCATGGCTTCTGATCTGGTCCTGAAAACATTGCAGACATTGCTCCACAGTTTTGTTTTAGTGCTAAATAGTGTTATTAACAAGTTTGAGGTGAGCTCTGTATTCTTGTCTCTTTTAGATTACTTGATTTTTTACCTAAATTTCCTTGGAATTTTTTTTGTTATTGAAGTTCTGTACCTTCATTAAGATTGAGCTGGTATTCATAAATCTTTTTTTCCCTCATTGGGACAGTATGTGCTATTGAAAGTAAAAATACAGGTCTTCCTTTGTTAATTTTTTTTCTTCAAGTACATATGTTTTTTTCTAAGTTTATTTGTTGTGTTCTTAATTGTTACATGATACTTTCTATATTGTTTATTTATTTCTTTGCAGTATTTGTTCAGTTCTTTTTTTTTTTAAAGATTTTATTTATTTATTTCACAGAGGGAGAGAGATCACAAGGAGGCAGAGAGGCAGGCGCAGAGAGAGAGAGGGGGAAGCAGGCTCCCCGCCGAGCAGGGAGCCCGATGCGGGCCTCGATCCCAGGACCCTGAGATCACGACCTGAGCCGAAAGCAGAGGCATTAACCCACTGAGCCACCCAGGCACCCTATTTGTTCAGTTCTAATTTGATTTTGTTTATGTGCAGACATTTGACCAATGATCCATTTATTAACTAATACTATTTGAATTTTCATTACATATTTTTTTCTTTTGATTTATTTCCTGGAACCAGTTTGCTCACTTTTCATCTCTATATGTTAGCTTGTCATTGTCTCTCTTTTTCTTTTTAAAAATGATTGTTTTTATTTATTTGAGAGAGAGAGAGAGAACAAGAGCCCAAGAGCAGGGGAAGAGAGAAGCAGATTCCCCACTGAGCAGGAAGCCCAAAGTGATGCTTGATCCCAGGACCCTGAGATCATGACCTGAGGTAAAGGCAGACATTTAACTGACTGAGCCTCTCAGGCACCTCTGTCATTGCCTCTGTGAGGACATATAAGAAGCTGTATTTTTCATTATTCTGTTTCACTGATTTTTAAAATCTGATCTACTTTGTGGTATAATTCATCTGTCATGTGTTTTTCCACCACAGACTGTTTATTTGAAGGTGTTATGGCATAGGTTGCTTTGCTCAGTCCCTTTTAGGTTGCCACTCATCCTTGAAAAGAGACCGTTCTCCAAGGATCAGCTATTTGTGAAGTGTTTTTTGAGAGAGGAAATAGGTCAATGAGGTGTAAGAGCCCATCTTGGAACTTTTTTCTGTGGTTTTCCAAATTCTTCTTCCTTAAGGTAGTAAGCAGTCCCCTTGGCTCTCAGTTTTCCTTACCTGGTTCATTGTATGTTAATGTGGCATTTTCTTCCTTTCAGCAGACAAGCTTGAAAACTGCATTTCTGCATTCTCCTTTGCCCTGCCTCCTAACAATGCGCTTCTTGTCCAGACAGTATGTAGGGCTGGGCTCTTTTCCAGCCACCTTTCCCCTGACACACCTCTATGATGAATATAATTTCAAGACATCTCCTTGCTTGTCCATTCAAACATTGCAATTTCAGTGAAGAACCCCTAAAAATGGTCTCTTGGAAAGTGATATCAAATTTGTAATTCTTTGTGCTCCTCTCACTCTGATCGAGATATGCAAAAAAGTTTTTTTCTCTTGCCTCTCTTCATTGTACTGACTCAATAGTTGCTGCTGGTTGGCAGTCATATTTCCTGTCTAATTGTGTGTGTGTGTGTGTGTGTGTGTGTGTGTGTTTGTCTGTGTGTGTGTGTGTTTGGTCCTAATATTATCAAAGGTGAATTTTCTACTTCTCATTTTTTTTGTCTTAGAGAATTGGATTCAGGAAAAAAGTGGGCAAAATGAACTTTGATATCTACAAATGGAAGTCAAAATATGATTTAGACCTTGATGTCTCTTGTAAGATACTTAGAACACAAAATGATTAAAAGATAAAAATGACCTTCTGTAAGAGTAATGGCTGAATGTATTCACACATTTATAATTATACTCCCTTTTGAAAGCTTGCAGCCTTATGTCTCATCCATATAGGGCATTATCTTATATCATGTCATATTCAATATAATATTCACCACTATGCATTATTCAAATTCTGTACTAAATTGGGTTGATATACAGTCCCCAAAAGATATTAAGTATCCTAACATCTATTATATGAATGAAAAATACGCACATGCATAATACTAAAGGAAAAATGTACCAGGTCTTTGTAATGTTATTATTCAAAGGGTTTTATATGTATTTATGATATTGTCTGGATCTCTGAAACCTAAATTATAAATGTTTTTACAGATACTATGCACAAAAAACATTTTCTCAAGTTACATTCTCATTTCTAAGATAATATAATTTTTCTCATATTTTGATTCATTTCAGATTTATTTCCAATAGTTACTGCTGACTTTGTTTACCTCATTTGAGTACTTGACAAATATTATTTGAATTCAGAAGGTTTGGATGTTCCATGACAATTAAGGACATTTGGATTGGAGGGAAGATTTCTACGTCATTAAGTGAAAGAGTGATGTTTATGCTACTCTATTGTTTATTTACTTCTGGAGAGCAAAATGTCTCAAAATTTAGCTACTTAAAAATAACAAATCTTTATCACCCACAGCTTCTGTGGGTCAGGATCTGGTCACAACTTTTCTGGGTGCCTCTGGTTCATGGTCTCTCTTAAGGTTTCATTCTAGGTCTTGACAGAGGCTGTGGTCTCTTCTGAAGGCTCTATTGGAGGGAGGGATCCTGTTAATGAGCTCCCTCAAATGGCTGTTGCAGGACTTGTTTCTTGCCCTGTAAGGCCTCTTCACAGGGATGCTTCATAATGTGGCTGTTGATTTTCCTCAGGGCAACAAAAATCATGGTTTTCTTTTCTGATCTCAGAAGTGACATATCACTACTTCCAAATCTCCTTGTAAGAAAGAGGTTGATGAATTTAGTCCACACTGAAGGGCAGAAAATTACACAAGGGCATGGATACCAAGGGGTGGAGATCATTGCAAGCCATCTTAAAAGCTGCCTACCACAGATAGCTTCTGAAATAGTGTGAAAATGGATCAGAAACATAAAATAACCTGTTAAAGCTATCGTTTTCTGGATTATTATTTTTTAAAAAATCTTTTCACAGTGATTCAAGGTAACCTGCAAAATTCAAAAAAGGATATACAATGGGTAAAACAGGCTGTGTATCTGTGTCTGACAGGAACAAGAATGTTTATAATTAGGAAATTGTCCCACCCCCTAGACTATCTCAAAAATAGCTTAGCTATTTGGGGTTTGTTTCAGAAGAAAAAGGAGGACACAGAAAAATAGCTAGCCTATTACTTGTCCTGGGTTTTAAAAGAGGAATATTTGTGGGGTCCTTGTCAGTTTCCAAACATCTCATCTAAACACTGGAAAGGAGATTCACTTCAATTCTTTAAGCTTCATCTTTAAAAGGAAGTCCAGATCATCAACAAATCAGATTTGTCATTAATATTTATAAATAAAGAAATAAATGTCAGAGTAGGCATCTGTCGGCTTTCCTCTAGTCTTCATATTGTTTCCACTCTCCTTCCATCACTTTTGTAACAACGAAGAATTTTCTGTCCCATCTAATTTTATGTGATTTTTCTCTTCTCCAAAATTACAGCAGTTTGAATTTCCAATGCCACTGATTATCGTCATATTTAATATTATGCTCATCTCTATATTTTACAGTATTTAGCCAAGTTTCTGTACATTGCACATGATCAACATAGACTTATTTAATTCTATTGAGTGGAATTCATAAATAGAACTAACTATTAATACACTTACTCTACTCAAAATAAAGATTGTAGGCTAGTGTACATTAGTATTTTACAAAAATAATAAATGCCAAATTTATACATTTTTATTATTTGCAGTAGTTGCAATGCCGTCCTTCTGATGTAATTTTGCTTTAAGCACTGAAATTAATTCAGACTTCAATTGATTCAATTTTTCAGTTTTTTTTTTAAAGAATCAAGTTTGTTTCCCATATGACATAAATCCAGGGCGACCACATAAATAATAACTAAATTATTGCCATGTATATTTTGACATTAATTTTTTTCCAGTCTTTGTTGCTTTGAGGATATTTGGCATTTTAATATAAATAATAAATTCACATACATATATGTTGGAATAAACCAACAACTACCAAGCAAAACTATATATATCAAGGGATTATATACTACTGTTTTACAACAATAAGCCGTCTTCAAATTGTGACTTGCTTATTTAGCTAAGGAAAAGTAACAAGTCTTTTAGGTAAATAGAAGCTACTTTTATTTGCTGTCAAGCATTGGCTAATTGGGAGACACGAATATTGTTTTCTATGCCAATGACATTGATTTAGTTTTATGAGAAAGAAGCTATTTATATTTGAGAAAAAAATAACTATTTTTTCTATTATTTTTGCATGATAAAATGCATAAGACAAGGAGGAAGTTAGATAATTATCTTAATTTGAATTTTTATTCCCAAAATTATTTTCACAAAACAATACAAATAATTTAGAAGATTGCCTGTTACTCAATAAATATTTTTAAATGAGTTTCATTGATTATTTAATTTTCATAAAAGTTATATTATTTTTTACATTAACAGTAATTAAAATATGCAACAAAACCAAAATGCAGAAACTGATTCTGAAGCCATCTTTTCAGATAAATAAAATCACATTTGATCTTGTGTGGATGCACACACTCATATTGCATGTGCTGGTATGTGTATATATATATGATATATATTCTCCTTCCCAGTATGTGGAGAATGTCCCACGTGCACTCTGCTGCTTTTGGATAAAATGTTCTGAATGTGTCTGTTAAGTCCATCTGGTCCAGTATGTCTTTCAAAGTCATTGTTTCCTTGTTGACTTTCTGCTTAAGTGATCTATTGCTGTAAGTGGGGTATTAAAGTCCCCTTCTATTATTGTATTATCACTGAGTTTCTTTTTGTTTGTTATTGTTTTATATATTTATATATATATTTATATATATTTTTATATATATATTTATATATATATTTATATATATTTATTTATATATATATTATATATATTTTTTATATATTTTATATATTTGGGTGCTCCCAAGTTGGGGAGCATAAATATTCACAATTGTTAGATTTTCTTCTTGGATAGACCACTGTTATTATGCTATAGTACCCTTCATCTCTTGTTACAGTTTTTGGGTTAAAATCTAGTTTGTCTAATGTAAGTGTGGCTACTCTGGATTTATTTTTTATTTATTTTTTTATGTTCATTAGCATGATAAATTGTTCTCCACCCCTTCACTTTCAATCTGCAGATGTCTTTAAGACTAAAATGAATCTCTTATAGGCAGCGTATAGATAGGTCTTTTTTTTAATCCATTCTGATACCTTATATCTTTTGATTAGAGCATTTAGTCCATTAACATTCATACTGATTATTGATAGATATGAATGTAGTGTCATTGTATTACTTATAAAGTCATTGTTTTTAGAGACTTTCTCTGCTTTTTTTCTAGTCTTTGTCACTTTGGTCTTTCTTTCCCACCCAAAGTGTCCCCTATAATATTTCTTGCAGGTCTGGTTTAGGGGTCATGAATTCCATTAGTTTTTGTTTGTATGGGAAACACTTTATCTCTCCTTCTTTTCTGAATGACAGTCTACATTCATTATCCAATATTTTTCTTTCCCTCTTCTTTTCAGCTTCATTATTTCTCATAATTTCATCTTCTATATCACTTATTTGTTCCTCTGGTTCTTCTATCTTTGTGGTCATTACAATCGGTTTCACACCTCAGTTATTGCATTTTTTTAAAATTTCAGTCTGCTTTGTCTATCTCTTTCTGTCTCCCTTCCTCTCATCTCTTTGTGATCAGGCCTACCTCTCCTCCATAGCACCCAGATTTTCTCCCCAAAATCATATCTTCACACATCCTACCTTCCACAATGTGACCTCTTCTCTTCCTCTAGTTCTGTGGTTTTTTCTCTCAGTCCTCAGATCTGTTTCCTTGGTGGTCAGAATGATTTGATATTTATCTAGCTGTGTTTGAGGGACAAGGCAAGCATATGGTCCTCCTACTATGTCATCTTAACTACTATGAAAGTCTGATGAACAAAATCAACTGAGTAACTGGAGACGTATTCCATGTTCATGGATAGGAAGATACAATGTAAATATGTCAGTCTTACCCAGTTTGATCTGTAAATTCAATGTAATGTCAATCAAAATCTAGTTACTTTGTAGAAATTGACAAGCTGTCTCCAAAATTTATATGAAGAGGCAAAAGACCCACAATATCCAACACAGTATTGAAGAAGAAAATTGGAGGGCTAATGGTTCCTGACTTCAAGACTTACTATAAAAGTACAATTACCAAGTCAGTGTGTTATTGGCAAAAAAATAACCAAATAAATCAATGAAACCCAAAAAAGGACCTACAAATTAACCTACAAAAATATAGTCAATTAATCTTTGACAAAGGAGCAAAAGCTATACAATGGAATGAAGATAGTCTCTTCAACAAAGAATGCTAGAACAACCTGACATTTACGTGCAAAAAAAAAAAATTTAGACACAGAACTCACTCCCTTCACAAAAATTAACTCAAAATGGATCACGGACCTAAATGTAAAATGCACAACTATAAAACTGCCAGAAGCTATCATAGAAGAAAATTTAGATGACCTTGGGTAATGGTAATGACTTTTTAGATTCAATGCCAAAAACACAACACATAAAATAAAAATGTATGTTAGACTTCATTATAGTTAAAAACTTCTGCTCTGTGAAAAATAATGCCAAGAGAATAAAGATGGCATATAGAATAGGAAAAAAAAATTTGCAAAAGATAGAGGGCATTTATCTAAAATACATAAAGAATTCAAAACTCAACAATAAAGCAATATTATTCTAAATGGACCACAAACCTTAACACCTCGACAAAGATACCACAATAAAGAAGGCATACAGATGGCCAATAAGCATATGAAAACATGTTCTATATCATGTCACCTGGGAAATGAAAATTAAAACAATGAGATACTACTACACATCTATTAGAATGGTCAAAATCTGGAACACTGACAATACCCTATATTGGTGAATATGTGGAGCTACAGGAACTCTATCATTATTGGGGGGAATGCAAAATGGTGCAGTCACTCTGCAAGACAATTTTGTAGTTTCTTTTTTTCCTTTATTTTTTTTAAAGATTGATTTATTTATTTGGTGGGGAGGGGCAGAGAGGGAGGAAGATCCAGTCCCAAGCAGACTCCACTGTAAGCATGGAGCCTGATGTGGAGCTTGATCTCACTACCCTGAGATCACAATCTGAGCCAAAACCAAGTCAGACACTTAAACACCCAGGTGCCCCTGGTGGTTTCTTGTGAAACTAATCATACTATCACACCCAGATGACTTGCTTCTTGGTATTTACTCAAAGGAGTGGAAAATTTATGTCCTTACCAAAAAACTGAATGTGTATGTTTATAGCAGCTTTATTCATAATTGCC
Organism: Ailurus styani; assembly: GCA_002007465.1. NCBI lineage: Eukaryota > Metazoa > Chordata > Mammalia > Carnivora > Ailuridae > Ailurus > Ailurus styani. Next base: position 250,211 of record LNAC01001094.1, read on the forward strand.
AAAACTTTAAAGCAACCAAGACGTCCTTCAAATGAATGGATTAATGAACTGTGTTACATCCAGAAAATGGAATATTATCCAGTACTAGAAAGAAATAAACTGTCAAACCATGGAAGGTTATAGAGGAAACTTAAATGCATATTATTAAGTGAAAGAACCAATCTGAAAAGGCTACATAATATGACTCCAACTCTAAGACATTTCTAGAAAAGGTAAAGCTATAAAAATAGCAAAAAGATCATTGGCTGCTAGGGGCTGGAGGTGGAGGGAAGTGATGGATAAGTGGAACACAGAGAATTTTTAGGGCAGTGAAAATACACTGTATGATATCAGCAGAATGTGATCAACGTTGTTATACATGTATCCAAACCCATAAAATGCACAATACCAAGAGTGAACTATAATGTATAGACTATAGACTATAGACTTAGGGTGATTGTGATGTGTCCGTGTAGGTTTATCAATTGTAACAAATGTACTACTCTGGTGAAGGATGTTGATAATGCAGGAGACTATGCTTGCATAAGGAAAATCTTTGTATCTACCCCTCAATTTTGCTATATAAATATAAACTGTTCTTTAAGTCTTAATAATAAAGAAAAGCAAATCACAAGTTCTGCTCACAGGAGTGGAGATAGTGGAAAGTGAGTATCATAGCAGCCACCTTAGTGTCTTTCAGGCACAATATGTTCCTTTCTGTCCTGTGATATGGTAGGATAATGTCACTCTTTCTTTTCTCTTCAAATAATACTTCTCAAAATTGCCCACATCCTTTAGTGCATCCTTTTCTTTTTCATAGAAAATCAGACTTTCAGAAATGTGTACAAATGTATGCATTTCATTTTCCTTTTTAGAGAAACTTACAGTAGTGGTAAACAATATAGTCAAATGAAAAATTGACTTTGACTTGAAGTCAAAGAGAAAATCATACCCTATTTTAGTAGTATTTTTTGCAACAAAAGCAAGCAAAATTTTTATTTTTCCTTGTATGAAATTTATAGACAGAATAAAATTTACCAAAATTTACATTTTCATTGTCTGCCAAATATGCATAGATAAACAAAGACTAGTTTGTATTTTGAAAAGATACTTATGTTTTCTGTGGTTTCACTAAAATCCTCATAGAAATGAGGTAATTTGAAATTAAATATTTTTCAAGTAAAAGTATCTAAGAACCAAGGAAAACGTTTTCTGGTTGCATGATTTAATACATCACTTTACATGTTCCAGAAAGCATGACATTGGTAATGTATGACAGAATAAGCTCAATACCTGTATTAGTTTTCTATGGCTACCATAGCAACTACTATAAACTGAATGGCCTAAAGGAACAAAAATTTATTTTTTCACAGTTCTGAAGGGTAGAAGTTCAAAATCAAGGCATTGGCAGCAGCATGTTCCCTCTGAAAGGTCTAGGGAATAATTCTTCCATGCCTTTTCCTAGCTTCTGGTGGTAGCTGGCAATTCTTGGTATTCCCTGACTTATAATGAATAATTCTAATCTCTGCCTCTGCCATCACATGACATGATCCTTGTGTCTGTGCATCTCTGTGTCTGTAGATGACTTTCTTATAAGGACACCAGTCATGGTACTTAGGGCCTACTCTCTAATCCAGTATGCCTAATTTCAAGATAACCTGATTACATCTGCAAAGACCTCATTTCCAAATAGGTTCATATTTTAAGATTCTAGAAATATATGGATTTGGGGGGGTACTAGTCACCCAGAGCAATACCATAAGATACCCAAACATCTGTTATCAAAACCCCTTCGGTTGTTTGCCATAGGATATTTTAGTTGCAATATTTGAATCAGAAAATGAACTGTATCCAGTTTTAGGAAGCAATAAAAATAATGTAATAATGCAGATTCAGGGTGCCTGAGTGGCTCAGTGGGTTAAGCCTCTGCCTTCGGCTCAGGTCATGATCTCGGGGTCCTGGGATCGACTCCCGCATCAGGCTCCCTCTTCGGCAGGGAGCCTGCTTCTCTCTCTGTCTCTGCCTGCCTCTCTGCCTACTTGTGATCTCTCTCTCTCTCTGTCAAATAAATAAATAAAATATTTAAAAAAAATAATAATGCAGATTTATGTATGTGGTACATACAAGCTAATTCATTGGCCACTATTTTTTTTCTGAGCATTGATATCTCTTTGGGAAATAAAACTTCATTTATTATAAAAAATACTTGACTGTATCATTATAGACTTGCGAGATTCAGTGTATATAGGTGATTTCATATTCCCCTCTCCACCATGCCCAGTTTCAAACTTCTTTTTGTGTATTGTACTGTACGCTCTGCTTTGGTCCTAATGCCATTGTATACATCCTTCCATTCTTAATAGAATAACCCATTTATTAAATTTTTTTGTCAGTGATATCTGAGTCTTGCTAGTGTTGGAATTGTAATCATCCTCATTTTCATTATGTAAACTCTTAGAAAATATTGTTGCAATATTGACGGCATTATAAACAAACTAGCACTATTGCAATAAAAAGCACAACAGTTGATCCTAAAACAATCACAACACACTTAAACTGCATCACTAAGAATGATGCAGTAATGGATGATTCATTATTGGGAACAGTAAATCATGGTTACCAATATTAACAATTTAGCAGAAAGAGTGACTCTGACTATGGAAGGTGTATAATCTATGCCATATCTGTGTGAAACTAAAAACAGTGTTGCTTTCAGTCCCTATATTTGGTTCATTATATGGGTTTCATGCAATTTCACAACCATCTACATTGGCTACTGAAACCATTTGTGGCCTAAGATAACGTTTCCTGGAATTCAGGACTTTCAGGATTAAATCTGTAGTCTAGACAAATCAAGACAATTGAGGCCTAAGAAGGGCCTCAGTGTTCAAATGGTATTGTGTCATTGTGCTGACTGGAGATTTAGTCAAAAGCTTATGACTGCTACCAAGCAGCAACTTCTGGGATTTTGGACTGGAATTGAATCTACTAACAATATACAACCTTTGAATGACAGTTAGAGGGTTACTTTCTGGCTTTATTAAAACTGCTTCTTTTAGCAAAAAAAAAAATATTTTGAAATAATACCTATCATGTCATGGATTATACCACAACAGCACTCCATTAGAAAATGAAAGGCATAGAAGAGTTCTCTTATTAAATGGGCATATCATATTTAGGATATTGTTACAAGCACTACACACAGGAATACTTACTGCATTTATGAAGAGGTGACTAGCATGACTTTGGGTCCTATATTAGATACCTCTGAGGAGTTACCTTATTCCAAATCTAAACAGTTCCCTCCCTATGATCAGTATCTGAGGGTGCTAAATAAGAAATATGATTTAAAGACGGTAACTCAAGGGTGGATTGGCAAGAATTAATTTGGAAAAGAGCTTCATTGCTGCAGTTAACAGCTGTACCTTAAACAAAGAAGGAAAAGCCAAATCTACTCAGTAGGCAGACTTAACAGCCGTATTCCTAGTGGCATTCTGAAGGACTAAATAATGGCAATAATGNGCTTCTTTTAGCAAAAAAAAAATATTTTGAAATAATACTTATCATGTCATGGATTATACCACAACAGCACTCCATTAGAAAATGAAAGGCATAAAAGAGTTCTCTTATTAAATGGGCATATCATATTTAGGATATTGTTACAGGCACTACACACAGGAATACTTACTGCATTTATGAAGAGGTGACTAGCATGACTTTGGGTCCTATATTAGATACCTCTGAGGAGTTACCTTATTCCAAATCTAAACAGTTCCCTCCCTATGATCAGTATCTGAGGGTGCTAAATAAGAAATATGATTTAAAGACAGTAACTCAAGGGTGGATTGGCAAGAATTAATTTGGAAAAGAGCTTCATTGCTGCAGTTAACAGCTGTACCTTAAACAAAGAAGGAAAAGCCAAATCTACTCAGTAGGCAGACTTAACAGCCGTATTCCTAGTGGCATTCTGAAGGACTAAATAATGGCAATAATGATATGATATGGATTTTAGTAATAAAATCTGGGTGGTAGACAACAGATTAACAGTATGGTTTAAGATGGGTCTTAGATAAGTAGAAAATTAAATTTCAATTTGGGGTGACACATAAAATGTGGTGGGTTGAAAGGGAGAAAAGCAAAGGGGCATGTTGATAATCTCTAAAGAACCCCTTTTCTGACTTCAGAAGGGAACTGAAATCAGTAAGTGGATCAGTACGAATAAATAAGAATCCTTATTTATTCTTCCAAAGAATTCTCTCCTGTATGTGAAATGACTGGCATGAAGATATTTAATCATTGAAATAATAGGTAGAGAAAAAAAAAATCTCAGTAATTAGAAGAAAAAAGCTCACTAATTTAAGCCAATGCAAAGCTTGAAATGTGGTAATAATTTTTCAAACAGAAACAGAAAAAAGCTAAGCACAACTATAGGCCACCTATTGAGAGTGTCTTAACTCAGGTTGCTATAACAAGATAGACTGGGGACCTTAAATAATAGACCTCTATTCCCTCACAGTTCTGGAGTCTTGGAAGCCCAAGATCAAGGTGCTGGTAGATTAGGTTCCTGGTGAGGTCTTCTTTCTGGGTTGCAGAGAGGCGCCCTCTTCCTATATCCTTGCGTGGCAACAAGTAAAAGCTCTGATGTCCCTCCTCCTCCTCCTCCTCCTCCCCCTCCTCCCTCCTC